>CALYLW010000925.1:197377-437529 GCA_944989445.1 Ampullaceana balthica
ATAAACAGCAGCATTAACATCCTCACAGGCGTCTGACGCTTCATATGTAGTATGTCCCTTGGTTAGTGGATCATAACCTTGTGACAACAGTAGTATACCGTAAAGAGTACACAGTGGTAACGATCTAATCTTATCTTGTCTTTTACAGAAGATTGTTTCGTCCTACGCTTAACCTATGCAAGAAGAGCATTTGGAACAAAATTTACGCGTGAAATAAATCTATTTAAATTAAGACGTTATCTGTCATAATTTTAGCAAACTTAATTTGAGTATTTTCAGGTTATGAGAAATTTGGGACGCTTCTCTGAAACGGGGAAAATTCACCAGCGTATCACGAATTCAAAAAAAGTTTTAACGTAAGAAAAATGATGACAATGATTTTTTGTTGATGATTTTGTTATTTTTTATTTATTTTTGCGTCGCTTTTGATTTAAAACTATAAGTTGAGGTAGTACCAAGAGTTATCTCAAATATATCATTTGGCAATAATTTTTTGAATATTTGAGATTCCCCAAGGGCATTCATTTACATCTTCTAGAGTTACGCCACTTTCGGGAATTCTTAAAGGAA
The DNA here is from genome assembly GCA_944989445.1 of Ampullaceana balthica. NCBI lineage: Eukaryota > Metazoa > Mollusca > Gastropoda > Lymnaeidae > Ampullaceana > Ampullaceana balthica. Next base: position 197,948 of record CALYLW010000925.1, read on the forward strand.
ACTATTTGTCATGTCTCTTTCACTTTAAGAGGAAAAAAATGTCAATTTATTATTAAAGTTCGGGTTGCACTTCAAGTTTTAAAATAGTTTAAAACACTGCAAAATTTCAATGACCGATTGCCATGGGGAACAATTTTCATCCAGTGCCTTTAGAGTGTTGTTTTGTGTTGCTTCGAGACAATACCGGTATTTAAGTTTTTTTTTAAACACAATCTTTCTGGTTTGAAGATATCATTGATTGTAATAAAAGGTGGAATTATGTGCAATATTTGCGTGTATGATGTTAAATTAATGTATCCATACGCAATTGTAAGAAATCACACGAAAGAAATCTATACTGTATAAATATTTCACCATAACAAGCACATGACAAGTGCAAATAAGAATGACGAAAGACCGTCGCTAGGGTTGGCCAATCACAGTTTATGGTTGGCAAGCTAGGGTGGTGCAGGGTAGAGGGCAGGTAGCTAACCGCAGTGCCAATGCCTCGAGACTAAAAATGCGTCGGTGGTCCCTTCGACACTCACTCGTGTTGTTCTGATTTCTTCGTGTTGTAGTTGGTGCCCATCCCCCCTCCCTTTTTCTTTGCACTATCTATAAGCAAGTCTGCGGCGTATGCAACGCCGCGCGTCGTATCTATTATGTTTTTTAAATGTTAAATGTTTTAAACGCGTCTCAAAGGGAAACTACTTATATGATCTGATGTAGGGAAGCATTTGATATGCTAAGAACAGCAACTCGTCTTAAAGTCTTGAGAAAACGAGTATCATATTTTATCTTGATAATGATGGAAAGAACTTGTCACACACAGATATTGTAGGGATATATTTAGACCCGGATGTTGAGCAGTGAGCAGGCGTAAACGACGATGCAGATACAAGTGCGCTGTAAAATGTGGCCCTGAATAAATCCCCATAAAGTACATGTAGCTCTATAAAGTGTTGTCGGGATATATCCCCATAAAGTAAGTACATGTAGCGCTATAAAGTGTTGCCTTGAATACATCCCCATAAAGTACATGTAGCTCTATAAAGCGTTGCCTTGAATACATCCCCATAAAGTACATGTAGCTCTATAAAGTGTTGCCTTGAATACATCCCCATAAAGTACATGTAGCTCTATAAAGTGTTGCCTTGAATACATCCCCATAAAGTACATGTAGCTCTATAAAGTGTTGCCTTGAATACATCCCCAAAAGGTACATGTAGCTCTATAAAGCGTTGGCTGGAAAAAATACCGATATAGTAAATGTAAGTCTATAAAGTCTTACCGAGTTGAAACGACGATTTGTGACAACTGAAATTGGATGGAAAATAATGAAAAAAAGCAAACCTTAATTTCAATGTGGACCCAATCGCCTCCCCAACACACACACACATACACATACACAGACACACACATACATACAACACACACTCTCACACACCCTACATTTCCGTTATGTCTAGCGATATCGTGGTAATACTTTCGTATTATTTTAGTAATAATTTACATTATTTTGGTGATACTTAAATATTTTTGGTGATTATTTAGCAATATTCCGGAGACAATTGAGTTTTTTTAGTGTGGATGATTTAGTAATACTCGGTGATACTTAAGTATTTCGATCGGTGGTTCCTAACCTTTTGGGGTCCATGCACCCCTTCAGATGCCCAAAAAAGTTCATGCACCCCCTCGTAAAACTTGCAGAAAATACATAATAAACTATGTTTATTTTAGGAACACAGCAGTTTTGATTATAGGCAACAGGGAATTTAGAGAGAGATCAGCTGCTTCTTGTGATCAATCAGCGATTTAAATCGGGGGACTGTTTTGGACAAAGCAACTCTCATGTCATCCTCTGCATTCAACTTATTCCTTTTCTTGGTTTTAATCGTCAAAGGTGTGGAGAATCCTGATTCACAGAGATAGGTTGTGGCAAATGGAAGGCGAGTCAGTACTGCCCTCTTGGCTAGTTGTGGGTAGGAATCTAGCTGGGCACACCAAAATTCAATCAAGGTATTGCAACTGAAGGCACTCCTCAGTACTTCTCTGGTTCTCAAATCAATCAGGTCATCTTTAGCAAAGTCACTGTCATCAATATTGCCCAAGTCACAGAGAAAAGGATTGCGAATCCAAAGGTCTTTCCTAGCAATTTTATGACAGAAATACCCATCAAATGACCTTTGCAATGTTGAAAGGTGCTCTGAAACTTCCCCTTTGATGTTTTCAGGCAGTGTTCCCTCAGTGCTTCCTTCTGCACCAGATATTACAACTTCATCCAATAGTGGAAAGTTGGCCAAGTTGGACTTTTCTAGTGGCACTTTGTTAAGGAAGGCTTGTAATCTCTCCGTAGCATCCATTACAATCACAGCAGGTCCTTGGAGAGATGTGTTCAATTCATTCAAGATGGAGAAGATGTCAGCCGGGTATGCTAAGTAATGAATGAAATTTGTACAGTCTAACTTGTCAGCAAGGTCACTCTCTTTTTCTCGCAAGAAAATGGCAAGCTCCACTCTCAGTTCTACTAACCGAGAAAGTATCCGTCCCCTGGACAACCAGCGCACCTCAGTGTGGTAGAGCAGAACTTCATGCTCAGAGACCACCTCCTGACAGAACAACTTGAAGAGGCAGTAATTCAAAGCATGTGAAAGGATAAAATTTACAACTTGGACTGCAGTAGAAAGAACTGACTTCAAGGTTGGAGGTAGAGTTTTCATTTCAGGGCATGACGATGAAGGATACAGTGTGTAGTGACAATATCTGGAACTTATTTCTTTACCAGTGCTGAAAAGCCTGACTTATTACCGAACATAGAGGGATCACCACCTGTGCAAATTGAAACAAATTCTTGAAATCCAGTCAAACTGGTTTTCAACCAAGAATGCCCTGGCTAGCTGCAGCACATCAGCAGCTTTGGTAGTAGCTAGGAGTGGCTTACAAAAGATAAATTCCTCCTTCAGCAATCCACTGAGAACATATCTCAGAAATACAAGAATCTGACTGCATTGTGCTACATCAGTGGATTCATCCAGCTGCATGCTAATTGGAAAAGAACTGCTTCTCATCTCGCACAAGACTTGATCCAGAATGTCTGCAGCCATGTCACTAATCCTGGAATGAATAGTATCATTGGACAAAGGAACTTTCTCAACCTGCTTCCTCTGCTGGTGACCACACATCAGTTCCACCATCTCCAGAGCACAAGGCTTCACCAAAGTTCTCCAATGGTGTGGGGCTTGTTGTTCGTTGCCATAAGATATGCAACCTTGAATGATGCCTCCAGTGCAGGTTTCTGTGACAAAGAAAATCCAAGCTTGGGCAAGGTACTGAGGTCAAGAAGCGAGCTCTCTTCTGCTTGAAGACCTCAACACTGTCCCTGGAATAGGACGGATGGACTTTCTATAAGTGTTCTCGGAGTCTAACAGGCTTCATGTTGTCATTGCACAGGATTTTTCCACATAGGAAGCACTGAGGCTTTTGTGTTCCATCTCTCTCTCTCTCGTTTTTTATGATTTATTAACGATTTTGAGGGGGGTGATGACAATCGGAAAGTCGAAAAATCACAGGCAATTTTTTAACTGACGAAGTTGGTGTTTTTAATGACCTTAATTGGATGCTCAACTCAAGATTTTAGGTTTCAATGACGAATAATGGCTTCCAATTAACGTTTTTAAGACATTTGCAGCTTACCGAGCAATAAAAGTGAAGGGGAAAAAATCCTAACGTTTACATCCGCTAAAAACCGTTAGAGGGTCACCGAAAGACATATATCTGACGTATTTGATGACAAAATTAAATTATTTTTTAGAAAAATGTGACGTAAAAATCGGAATACCGAGGAACATGTTAACGCGGCATGACTTGCTTATGGTTTACACTTTCAGATTTTTCTTACAGTTCTGATCAGTTTTTCTTTGTTTTTTTTTCCTCCTTTTTTTATTACTCTTTTTCTTTTTTTCTCTGAATCTTTCATGCAACCCCTGGAACCTGCTCATGCACCCCTTGGGGGTGCATGCACCACTGGTTAGGAACCCCTGATTTAGATGATCCCTTATTAACATTTTTATGATACTTTACTACTTTTAAATCCCTTATATTAACTTCGAAATCTTGTCTCTCTGTCTGTCGTCATCTCTTCGTACGTCGGTCGGGCGGAAAAACAAAAGTAAAAAATGACCCACTTTCCGTAATGCCATCGAGCTGAAATTCGGCACATAGACTCGTGTTACCTAACAATGCATCGTATTAAAATTTCAGATCGATCCAACGTATCGTAATTAACTTAAAGGAATTTACTAACTAGTAACTATTTTATTTACTCATGTCATTAAATTGTGTTCATTGTTATAGCTGATATATTAATTTTATGTTAAAAGCTAATAATTTTAAGTTAATTTAATTATTAGTTTATACTATAAACTATATAGTTGAACAGGAGCCTTAAAAATTGGGACAGGCTGAGAGTTGGCAGTATTCATCTTTCAATACTTTCAATTCAGTATTCAAATTTAAACCAACACTTTATCAACATTTAAATCTCTAATAAAAATGCAGGACTAAACACAAACCATAGATAAGCGTAGGACGCAATAATCTTCTGTATAGAAGGAGCGTCTGTAAACAGATAAGATAAGATAAGATAAGATAAACATTCTACTTATATGATATAAGTTATATCATTGTAATAAGTTTATATTCATTGTTTTTTTTCCGTTGAACTTTAAATGGCAGTTGCATTTGTGATTTGATTTGCGAAATTACAAATAAAAATGTTGCTTGTCTTAAATGTTATATCTTATTCAGTATTATAATTTTAAAACTCTAGTCGATTGTAAATATAATAATTATATAAAATAAGTTAATAAACAAATTAAGTTATACATTAAATTATTAACATATAACAAAATAAACAAATTAATAAGCGTTAATCCATTCAAATCCATCAAATCTATGCAAAATATATTAAAAGAATCAGTTTCAATACGAGAAAAATATATTAAGTTAAAAAGTTACAAGTATATATATTACTTTACCACATAAGATAACAAACTAAATTAACTAATAGCATATTAAACTTAAATTGTCTGAATAAAATAACAGTTTTATTATGGTTCTAGGTCACGACTTATTGTACATAACACTACACACTCAGTAAAACACTGTTCGATTGGTACACACTACACAGTTCTTTGAACTCGTTCAAGTTCATTCATTCAATTCATTGTACAATGTTCATCGTTGACTTTGACAATGTAACAACGTCGATAGCAGATACTCTTCATTTGTAGGATAATAAATATTTTAATAAATAGTATAAACTACTTGATATGAAGTAGTAAAGTACACCCTATTAGCCCTTACAGTTAAATGTGGAGATATTCGGATTCCGAATCCGGATCCGGCAAATATTAGGGCCAAACTATCCGGATTCGACAAATAGTAAAAATACCACATCCGGCTGATCCCTAAATATTTTGGTCTGGTATTTTTAGTGATTCTTTATTATTATTTTAACTTGTTGATTCTTTATATTCATTATGTTGATCTTATGAACTGTCATTTTATCTACACTTTAATGTTGTATATGAGATATGTTAAGTTCTAGTATTGTCTCAGATTAGTGCCGTCTGTATGCTGCAGTATATTAACACGAAAAAGGGCCTCGTCTCATTATTCCACAGTCCAGCAACCCATAAGCAAAGGTGTCGTCCCTAAAAGAGGATGAGGCGTGTATCTGTTATATTATGTGCTAGGGTTTTGATGCTCCCGGACAAAAAAGATGGAAGTAAATCTAAAAACAATAAAGTTTCCCTTTTCGGTGTTAATCATTGTGCTCAATATAATCACGTAAATATACGGTAAGGGCAGGCCTGGATTTGCATATAAGTTTTTCTAAGTCTTTTCACGATAAAGATCAGGGATTTGTTAGCCTTCCAGGATAAAAATAAACAAATGAGGGGTGGCACTGGGACTGAACCCCCTTCATCCTTTCTCTCATATATCAATGGTGCCGCCCTAAATAATATCTGAAAAATGCTCTTCAATCCACTAACACTATATGTCTGACTCAGAGGAGGATAGCTGTGTCTGCCTCTCTCTCACTCATAGTTTCTTCATGTCCAGGTCACGCCGCTGACTTGCACTTTCACACACCGCGAACAGTGAACGAATTCCTGAAGGAATTAAGGTCAATTAAAATCGATGTCGTTCTCGATATTTATCACGTACTTATGTAATCGAATATAAACTCGCAGGCGAAGTTGCATCGAGATTCCCCACACATCACACTCTAGTGTAATCGAATACATGTAGGCGGCCACATTCGTGATGTTGGCGTACCTAACGTTATTTGAAAGAATCACAATACATAAAATCCTTGTTAAAAAAACAAACGAATTATTATAAATTTTGTTGCTCACATTATTTCTCTGGTAGCTGAGGTTTAGGAACTCGTAGCTTATCTGTTTGGGACAAGATAGATATGTGATTTCATAAACGCAAACAGTTTCTGCGATTTGCTATACTAAACATCGCCTATGCTATTGTTTTAAATTAAATTAAAAAAAAACAATAATCTCCCAATTAAATAAATATTTCCATTTTTTTGGGACCACATCTACAACATCATACATCAGTTGCTGCAACTAGCGCCCTTTTGTACATGTATTATTTTGTACATGTATTTTTTTGTAAATTTATTATTTTGCATTCAAGAGCACAGCTTGCACTTTTTAAACTTAAGTGAACGATTTTTTGTGTTGTTTTTAAATTGTCTTTATCAACTTAGATAGATTCACCCCGAATCCCTTTTAATTTGATTCCTTTTTTGTGTCAGCTAATTATTGCGTGTAATACAATATCAGCTGTTTTGTGTGCTGTATTACTACATTTAAAGGCAAAATAATGGATTTCAATGCGTGCAAAACAATTTTAATGCTAAAAAAACTATTACACTTGCAGTATATAGCATGAACATTTCTACAAAAATGTATTTTCTTAAATCTTGCCATTTCTTGGATGTAGTGGTAGTTTACTGTATTAATGTATTTTGCTTTTATAATAGCTTTAGATCTTTTCCTCATATGCATAAAACAACTATTTTTTTTGTTACAATTTATCTCTTTATTCACAATCTTTCTTACGGCCCAAACATCAAATTTTCCAGCAAAACTTAAACTTGTCACAAATTTCTAAATCTTTATAAATTTATAGCTAAAAATAAATTATGAGTTAGCCAAATAAATTAGTGCGTGACGCAATTTGTGACACAATTTTCCATGGTTATTTAACACATTTTGATCAAAATTTGTACGGAAAATTTAATGTGTGGACCGACCTAAACACATTAAAAAACAAAACTAATGACGTCGATGTGTGAAATATTATAATGCTAAGCACGATCAGTTAATCTCTACACCAAAATTTTCATTGTTTATTATTCCTTTAGTGCAATTTTCATCGGCAGTTACCACGCATAGCGATCACACGAACATGGGCGAATTACATAATTTTTTATTGGTGGTGCTTAACATTTTTTTAAAAATTTGTTTAACCGAACGGGCTAACAAGAAGGTGAAGGTCACAATGGTTTTAACTGTTGTTTCGCGGGGGGGGGTGGGGGGGTGGACGTGTCTACTGAATGTTTTTGGTACAAGTTTTTTTACTCTACAATGGGAAATTGTGTGTTTACATTGTGTGCTCCGTTTATTCATCGGCTGCCAAATAATGAGCCAAAGCGGAAGTGACGCAGTTTAGCCACCCCAGAATTATAGTTCTGTCTTGAGTTACATTTTCCACATCAAGTTTTTGTGTCAGCGATAACCGCTGTGGAGTTATAGCAAAGCATCACCAGCGTTATTGAGTGTTAAGCTAGTTTACTGGTTGAAAACAAGCGCCGTGAAAGGTAATTCAAATTACCAGGTATATAAGTGTCGATTTTTAGAAAATTGTTGTTTTACCAAATGAGAATAGAAAAAAAAGGACTTCCTTTTTCCCTTTTCCTCATATACATAAAACAACTATTTTTCTTGTTACAATTTATCTCTTTATTCACAATCTATCTTACTCTTCACTAACTATCTCTCTGTTTACTATCTCTGTGTTTACTATCTCTCTAAATATTTGCTAGCCAACCTTTTGTTTTAAGTTTACATAAAAGCTTTTACCGTAAGAACATGCAGCAACAATTTTTAAAAAGATATCCCTCAATTTTTTAACAACTTCTTTCCATTAATAAATTTGCAAACGTTTGTACGCCTGATTTCCGTAAAAATGTACAAGCTATAAGCCTAGGGCCAACATTTTAGTCATATTTACCCCTGACAGAATATCTGGACTATAAAGGGCCCTATATCTTAGCTTAGGGATTTATCCATTTTCAATTCGGCCCTGTTTCTAACATAAGAGAAATATCATGATTTTAAAAAAAAATAATTAAGCCGTCTTATAAAAATGTAACTTGTCTGTAGAAAATATGACATTTGTATTGAGGCACATCAACACACACCGATAGGCTTTGTGGTATAATGGCGGGAAATCTATTAATAGAAAAAACCGGGGTTTTTGGGTGAACAAATTTAATATAAGATACGAGTCAATATGTAAATGTAAGTATATTGAGAAGGAAGTATCTTATCAGCTATTTGTTGATTCTTCGTTAAATTTAAGACATCTTTTTGAGCTTGAACTTGAAACAAAAAGTTTCGTTATTTTACTATGCTAAAGGTTTCGAGAACTTATTGATTCTTCTGTATTTATACTAAAGAACATTGTTCTGCTAATTTGTTTTCTAAAAATAGAATATTACACAATGGGTTATTGGGTTTTCCGGTATTAGAAATGACAAACCCTATACCCTAGTGACAGATGTCGGCCTTGGAGTACGTTGCTCATGTCAAGGCTATTTCACAGATATTCTTTGTGGCCAGATCAAAACTCAATTACAGAAAAATCCATGCTGGACGAAACACGTTATTTCGGTATCTGGACCAAGGAACGGGTCTCAAGATCTTAGCCCGGTAACACCATGGTATCAATTTGTAAATCTATTTTCGGTATTCCCTAACATAAACAGCGGCCTTATAACAGACTTGAAACATGTTTTTCTCAGTTTCCTTCCGCCCAAGAACTGAATTGCACTAGACAACGCCGCAAAGGTCCAAAGATTTTAAATTGGCCCAAAATGTAATGAAATCCTTAGGAATACACATTTAGAAGAAGTAATCAGTCAATCGTAGACATGCATTTCTCTCTATTGAAAACGTTTTAAAATAAGCGTGTAACTGAAAAAGTGTGTGGGGGTGGGGGTGGGCGGAGAGAAATTTAGTCACCATTTCTTAGGCAGACATTTAGAACCACTGTTTTGGTTGTCATTAGATACAGATGTCAACAAAGTAAGGTCTCGTGTCATTTCAACACTCTGTTCAATGTCAAACACTTTATGGCCCATTTATATGTTCAACCTGGTGCTAAAAGTAAGATTGGAATGGTTCAAATTAAGGTTGTTTTGTATGGTTGCGGAAGTTTAGGAACCCGGATGTCGGTTATTTCAGTAGAACAAAGTTCAAGGTTTCCATCGTGTATTAATTTTTTTTTATATAAGGATAAAATTCCGAGTGTAGTGAAACCAGATTATCAAAAAAATATCGAGGAAAAGACGACGGTGGCCATAATTAGAGCCTCGAGTTGTCTGACTTGAAAATGTTTCATATACCAGTGACAGGACACGGGAGAAAGCCCCGCGGTGAGACCGGTGTCTCAAGCCTTGTCCCATTATGTCACATTATGTCACATTATGACTTCATGTTACTTCTTAATCTGTTCAATATTTTTTGGTCACATTCGTAATTTTGATGGCGTGACAGACATTCTTCAACTGCATAGTAAATAGCCACATGAAAGAATAGTTGAAAGGTCAGACACGAGAGCTGCTTTTGTTTTTATCGTGAAATTTAACCAACGAAACTTGCACATGTTGCTATTAACTGTATCATATAGAATGGGACTGCAATAAAGCTTTTAAATAAAATACAAAATACACAAACAAATTGTGCAATGAAAAAAAAATTTGAGCTTTAACTGGAACATACTGGAACATACTGGAACATACTAGAACATACTGGAACATACTGGAACATCTTGGAACATGTGTATGTCAAAATTATTTCTTCAGTGTGTTAGCAGTAGACCCAGATGATCAAAACGATGTAGGGATAACAGACACAGCAAGACAGGCTGGTCAGCAACAAGACAGGCTGGTCAGCAACAAGACAGGCTGGTCAGCAACAAGACAGGCCGGTCAGCAACAAGACAGGCCGGTCAGCAACAAGACAGGCTGGTCAGCAACAAGACAGGCTGGTCAGCAACAAGACAGGCTGGTCAGCAACAAGACAGGCTGGTCAGCAACAAGACAGGCTGGTCAGCAACAAGACAGGCTGGTCAGCAACAAGACAGGCTGGTCAGCAACAAGACAGGCTGGTCAGTAACAAGACAGGCTGGTCAGCAACAAGACAGGCTGGTCAGCAACAAGACAGGCTGGTCAGCAACAAGACAGGCTGGTCAGCAACAAGACAGGCTGGTCAGCAACAAGACAGGCTGGTCAGCAACAAGACAGGCTGGTCAGCAACAAGACAGGCTGGTCAGCAACAAGACAGGCTGGTCAGCAGCAAGACAGGCTGGTAAGCAGCAAGTCTACTTTAAACAGCGGAAACAATAGATATAATTAGAAATTTAGCTGCCAATATGTAGAAACAGAGAGCAAGTCCGGCGGAAAGACATTTTTGAGCGCGGTAAACAGACAACTGGGCAAGCTGTCTGTACGCACCAAAACTAAATCTGTGAACAGCTGAGGATCATTCTACCGACCCACGAGACCAATTTGTGTGAATTTATTTGTAAAAATCCACACATTTAAAAAAAAAGATCCTCTATATTAACTTCACCTTTTTATCGTAGTCCCTCCTGTGGTCGGTCTCGACCCAAAAAATGACCCACTTCACGGGATCCTATCGAGCTGAAATTGTGATCAGTCTTTTGTCACCTAACAATGCATTCTATAAACAAATTTAAGATCGACTGGATGTACTGTGATTAAATTAATACATCTTTAGATTATCTTTATTTATCTCTATGTAGCATGTAACTGGTTATGCTAGTCTGTCGCGCGGTGCGTATTATATTGAACGCGCGGTGCGTATTACATTGAACACACTTTTATAATATTTTCCGGATCTGTAAATGTTTGTGCTATTTTGTCGCGCGGTGCGTATTTTATCATGTATAAAGGATTTACAGTCAAACACTTTGTTTTTACGGGTTGTTTAATCATTATATTAACCACTCTTTGAAAAAAAGCACCAAAGAGACAACACATTTAATTTTAACAAGGATTCCACACCATATTTATTATTATTTGTTGATGATTTAACGCGATCTTTTGCTATTTAGACCGCCATAACTTGTAATGACGCGTTCACCCCACGCTCCTCCCCGGGTGGATTTCATTCTATGTGACTTGGCCTCAGTTTCATTCTATGTGACTTGGCCTCACTTTCATTCTATGTGACGTGGCCTCAGTTTCATTCTATGTGACTTGGCCTCAGTTTCATTCTATGTGACTTGGCCTCAGTTTCATTCTATGTGACTTGGCCTCAGTTTGGTCTAGGACTCAAATATACCATAAGTTTAAAAAGCATCGGCTCAAGGTTATTTCTGCGAGGGGAAAACAAAAATAAACCACGCACAAAAATACAAGGATTACTCAAACGTCGCATGTAATCAAAGGTGAAAATGCCGAGACTTGTCAAAATAACGTAGCTGGACCATGTTTTCACTAAAATCAAAACTGTTTATTTTAGGGATGAAGTCAAGAGAAAAGGTTTTTGTTGTGTTTGATTGTGTTCGGTTCTGTTTGATTGTGTTACGTGGCGTTTTGTAATGTTTGGTTGTATTTGGTTGTGTTTGGTTGTGTTTGGTTGCGTTTAGAGGAAGGCAATCAAGAAGAGTGTTTTAAAATACTTTATATTAACTCGTGGTGTCTGGTTGATTGCTTGCTTGTCGCCAAAACTTTGGATCGATTTTTAACATACTTCCTTGTAAGCTAGCGAGCTGAAATTTTGCAGGCAGTTTTGTGCTGATGATAAAAACAATGTATCAAATTTTCAGATCGATCGCATGTACCCTAATTAAATTATTGAATTTTTAGATTATTTTATTTATTTCTATGTATCGTGTTATTTTTTGTGATAAAGTGTCGCGGTGCGTATTAATAAGGTGCGCATTTTATTGACAAAACTTTTTATAAACATATTCCTGATCGGTTCGCATTATATTAAACAAGTTTTACCACACAACTACAATTAATTGTATATTTTTGGATGGTCTTGCGCTGCGTACTATAATGAACATTCTTTTAGTTATGTCTCTTACATAAAGGATTTATAGTCAAAACTTGGTTTTTTACGGGTTTTTTAAATTATAATATTTGATGTGAACAGAACAAATCTCATCGATATGTACCGCTGACAATATTATGGTGTACCTATTACATTTATAATTTGGATGAATATATCAGTCAATACTCAGGTGTACGAATAAGGGCAATTTATAGATTTATGTCGATGTTAAAGTATACCGATATTAACCGTCGTTTTGGGATAACACTGGTGTTAACTTTTGTGAAACAAATGTCTTTATAAAAAATTATTCGTCATTTCAATCAGTTATTTTATAATTTAATATTTAATTTTTTTTTAAACATCATCATTTAACAATTTCTCTGTTTTATAAAATTTCTAGTAAATTCTTTAGTCGCACAAATCATAGTTTACGATGGAAGAAGGTTATGCCCAACAAGTGGCGTAACAACGGCTTGGCATTGAGGCAGTTGCAAAGGGCGCCGGCCTGCGCCAGTTCAAAAGGGTGCCGCTAAATCTCTATTTTTTATTTTTTATTTAAATAAAGGCCGTCGAAAATAAATTAGCCAAGGGCGTCAAAATCCCAGGTATGCCTCTGTGTCTAACACGCTGTTGGGATTTTCTAAAAATAACTTAACAAAATCTGTAGTAACTTGTCATTATCATTCATAAATTGATATTGTCCAAAAATCTCTAAATAAATAACACAATTAATATTTCTTTACTGTAAATAAGAAATTGTATTGTTTTATCTTATACCTAAAAAAAAAGATAAAGATTTAAAATATTCCTTAGAAATGAATAATAGAAATGATTTTTATGAAACTCGCCCTGATATTTGCTATGACAACAGAACGCGATATAATGTACATAGTTTTGTTTACATTGTCTTTGTGTAAACTTTCCTCCACTGTTTTCATTTCCGATTTATTTTAGAAATATTTTTTAGTCGTTATTTGTTCACCTGAAAAGTGCATACGAAAATTTTGTTAGAACTTCATTATTTCATTTTCCTTATTTTAATAATCACTTCATAATTTAAGTGGATCATATATAATCATATATAATCATATATAATCATATATAATCATATATAATCATATATAATCATATATAATCATATATAATCATATATAATCTACGGGAGGCACTATAACAATTAATATATATATATATATTTAGTTTGTTCAGTAATTTTCTATAGGTTGATTTTATATTAATAATTATGGTAAAAATTGCCACCAATATTTATAAATGAAATGTAAAGATCAAACGACGCAATCGATGCTTAAATGGGTAGAGATTACATTGATGTGATAAGCAAGTAGAATTGCGTAATGCTTTTTGGTCTTTGTCTAGCATAGATTCATAAATCATTTACATTTTAAATTGTGCGTGGTTTTTTCGTTAAAGTTCACAGCAGAAGTGTCTTCATTGCACAATTCATCAGCCAGCAGGCCTTGTGGGAATAATGTCTGAATTACATCTCGTATCACGAACAGTGTGTTTTAAAAGTGGAACTTACTTTGATGTTATGCTTTGAACGATCGCTGGGAATATCTAACAGAAATATAACAAGAATCTCCAGTCACACTTCTTTCGGGCGAGTCAGCGGTAGAAACGTTTCTTTGCAAACAAACAAACAAAACCAAAAAATAAAAAATAAAAAAAATATATTAAAAAAATTAAAAAATAAAATACGATTCCTGAAACGAAACTGAAAGCCACCTATCGATGCTGACTCAGAAATATTTTTATAAAACACAACATTTTTTTCCTTCACATTTTACAAAACACATAAACGACTCGAGATCTCAGCTTTCAATGAGATTTTAGGCTAGTACGTGAGAAGGACCACGCTAGTACGTGAGAAGGACCACGCTAGTACGTGAGAAGGACCACGCTAGTACGTGAGAAGGACCACGCTAGTACGTGAGAAGGACCACGCTAGTACGTGAGAAGGACCACGCTATTATGTGAGAAGGGCCACGCTAGTATGTGAGAAGGGCCACTGCTATAAAGCAAATTGCAATGAGAATTTACGTTATTCAATGAGACAGACCACTGCTATAAAAAAAGATTGCATTGAAAGTTGAGGCCAGTATTTGAGAAACACCAACAAATTTCAGAAAATTCAGACACTTTTCAGAGGCCGATATTCAGATAGAATTCTAAAGACACTTTAAAAAGACTTTCGAGTGACCACTTTACCCATGTACACACTCAGCGTGTTTTAATGTATAATGTTACAAGCAGTTAAAAAATTAGCTGTACTTCTGAACATATCAGAATAAAAATTTTCTGTTACTTTGCGTGTGTTTGACCTTTAAAAATAATGGACTTTTTTAAAAGGGAGATTGTGTCATAAATAAAAGAGAAATATGAATTTTTCTTCATTGTGTTAATGAATTGTCTACAATTTATTTTTAGATTAGTAACAGTTTAACTTAATGTAAAATCTATAATCCTAAATGCTGTTTTAATAGAAATTAAGTGTTTTTAATCCTTATTTTTGTGTCCATATCCCGAAAATAATTTAAAATAAAAAATTACAAAAATATATTAAATTTTTTTAAAGACTTTTTAAAACTAATTTTACTTTGTTTTTCCCCAGAAAATTCTAAAAATGAACGGCTTCTTGTTTAGAGTCATCTGCGCTTGTTTGTATCGTACGTCACTTGTGGCAAGTTATAATACCAGGACCGGAAGCTCCCTCACGCCGGACGCCAATCACGATGTCGTCATCGCCTACGCCTCCCCGCCTCGACTTGTCGCTAACGACCCGTACGACCGTCATCAACCTGCCCACTGGCGGACGGAAGGCGTTATTAACCCAACAGCTTACCAGACATTCGTGGTGCTAACGTCTCGGCGATACCCGGTCGTCTCGACGAGTGAGAAACGTCAACCGCGCGATCGCTGGACGAATTCTGCACAACGGAAGGCCAAACGTTTGTTAGAATCCAAGCAGGTGTCACAAGAATTAAGAAGAGTTCCCAAGAAAGACGGTAACACGCCGCTAAAGTTCCTCGGTGACTTGGATCGACATCGCAAGAGATTTTCGTTGTCAAGAAGCAATCGTGGGCCCAAGAAAGGTCGCCAATATTTCAGGAAGTCTTTCAACGACTTAATGACAGGAGTTGGCAGATGGGATCGGAAATTCCCCCAAATTGCCCGCCTCGCAAAGGGAGACAAAGCGGATGTTGAAATACAAACCGTGGCTCAAGAGTATAAGGAGGCGGGGACGATTCTGTTGGAAACTGAAGCCGGAAATACAATTACTGACAGCAGCGACGAAAGCGGAGACGCCGCTGCGTCAGTAACAGAAAACCATACGTTTAAGTCGCGTCTTCCAGGACAAGTCATTTGGGCTCAGCGGGTGAAGAAGACTTTCGACTATTTTGTGTTTTCCTTTTCGTCGCAAACTTCAGATAGCGATAAAAGAAAGGAAAGTGTTTCAGGAAAGCTAAACACTGGTCAAGTAGAGATTCCCCCGGCCAGCAGGAACTTCAGGTCATCAATTAAAAATAAAACGAATCTTGTACAGGTTAATTACAATCATGGAAATTATTTCCCTAAACGTATTTTCCACCAGCCTATTTTCAAATACCCCTTATATTTAAACGTCATTTTGACTCAAAGGAGCAAACGGCGTAAGTTTCTTCCCAAATCGTTTTTACCATCAATTAACATACAACATACAAAAACAATAAAAGAACATATTCCACCCTCTCGAAATAAAACGGGGTTGCAAAATAAGGAAAAGTCTCTGAAAATATACAAAAATTTAATCTTTAAATTCAATCCCGCAACGAGGGTCTTTAAAAACGCACGTTGGTGCGCCGAAGAGTCAGCGTCTCCTGTGACTCCGAGATTACTCGGTCGGCGAGAACACGATGCCACTCTCCGCGTCACCAAGCGTCATGCGACACCGCCACCTCGAAGCCTTCCACTCCTGGTCTTCGGTTCTTCCAAATTAAACCCCGGCGGGGGTTCACCCAACGCCAGTCGAAAGATGATAATACATCAATCAAACCTCGCGCGCCTGGTACCGCCACGACCTTCACCTTTAGGAGACGCTACAGAAGCGTTGACGCCGTCGAACTGGAAAGGGAGAGAAAACCTGAGACCACGCTGTAAAACTCCTGGCGCCATGTTTAATCCTTCGTGCGGTGCGTTAGAACCATTTGTTAACGAGAGTATTCACTACGACATCACGCCCTTGGACGACTCGTTCACCGAACATGCCTTACGTCATGGTAAAGTTCAAAGCACGGCAAATAACAATTCGTCTGACTACGCGCCAGTTATCCACTCAATGCAGTGCAGAGCCGACGTCAGGATACGTGTAGAGATTATGAACCTAGTCAGGCGCAGCGACGAAATCAGTGGAAAACTTCGATCACAAATAGAGGCGCTGTTGTTGACAAGCAAGGATGCGCCCGCAGTTGAGGTGGACACAGAGGGGAGACAAAGCGGCCGACGGAGGGGACGAAGGAGCTACACGCGAAAACAGTTGAATATGATAATACTGCTGCCCATGTCCCTGAATCTGATATTTAACTACCAACGAGTGGTCGGTGCTGTTGAAATAGCGATAAGAAAGGTAGGCCAGTGTTACATGGCATGGGACTTGTTTGGTATGGCCTGAAGTTATTTGGTATGGTCTAACGCAGTGATGGCGAACCTATGACACGCGTGCCACAGTCGGCACGCAGAGCCTCAAAGACCAGCACGTGACTAAAATATTACTTCCTTAATCAAACCAGCCCAGCCAGACCCCCATTTCCGGGTTTCATTTGAGTATTGGCAATTTGCTTTTTAAATAAGTGGGTTTTAGTTGAATTTTTGGCAACTGACGCCAAAAAGGTGTGCCATCACTGATCTAATGTTTAAATAGCAATCAGAAAGTTGTGAGTGAATTAAACGTATTAAAAATCACTTTCGAGGTTTATGCTATTCTTAGAGCCTCCTCTCCTTCTGTAAATCTCTCTCTCTCTCTCTCTCTCTCTCTCTCTCTCTCTCTCTCTCTCTCTCTCTCTCTCTGCGACTCTACTTACGAATAACGCCTATGACCAACTCTTCCAGGTGGTTGAGAACAATCTCCTCCCTGAGCTCCCCATCAGGCCCCACTACGATGACTCCAATTGTTCCATCAGTGACGGAATGAATGCCGCCATCGAGTTCTACGCCAAGAAGGAGGTCGACGTCTTCGTGGGGCCCGTGTGCGACTACGCTGTGGCCCCAATAGCAAGACAGGTAGGGCACCCCTTGCGCGTGACGCTGTGGCCCCAATAGCCAGACAGGTAGGACCAAAGTAGATTACACCTGTACACGTGACGCTGTGGCCCAAATTGCCAGACAGGTATTACCAAAAATATTTTACACCTGCACACTTATTTGCAACCCACAGAGAGACAGGTAGGACCAAATAAGTAGACACATTTACCTGACTGACTCGATCATAAACCATACGTCAACTTACTTTAACCGATTTTCCAAATGGGTATGAAGTCATCTTTGGTTATTGAAGAGCGATACATCACTGAATCTTCTGAAGAAAGCGTTAAAGACTTGTTTAAAAAAAAGAAACATAACGCTTGGCGCTACAAGAATATAATTTTCCTTTCCACTTTCTTTCAAATTTGAGTCGTCTGCAAAATTTGATGAAAAAAACTTCAACAAATTGTAACCAGTAATAACCTACTCTATAACTTTAAACAGGTTAAAGAAATGTCTGACGGGACAAAATTTAACTTAATGTTCATCTATTCAACCCGAATAGCCTTATTTATCCGCCAAATTTAAGTTCCTTTTTTCAACTCACCTGGCCCAATTGTTTGTCCCACTTTATGTTTCTTTATTCACCTCGCCTGGCCCCAAAGTTTCCACTCTAATTTCATCAAACCTTCCTACCCCCAGACACGCTATTGGAAGATTCCACTGTTGAGCCCGGGCGCCATGGCCAGCGACTACGGCCTCCACAAGGTGTCCATGTTCCCCATGCTTACCAGGATGGGCTACAACATGAACTCCTTCGTCGACTTCCTGGTGCAGCTACTCAACCAGTTCGGCTGGAGGAGGTTCAAGACACTGTACGAGCCACACGGGATGAACAACATCATGGACAGGTTCTGTCATATAGGTAAACTTTTGGTAGGAACATGGACAGGTTTTGTCACATAGTTAACATCTGGTAGGACTTGGACAGGGTCTGTCACATAGGTAAACATCTGGTAGGACTTGGACAGGGTCGGTCACATAGGTAAACATCTGGTACGACAATGGACAGGTTCTGTCGCATAGGTAAACATCTGATAGGACATGGACAGGGTCTGTCACATTGGTAAAACTCTAGTAGGGAAATGGACAGGTTCTGTCACATAGGTAAACATCTGGTAGGACTTGGACAGGGTCTGTCACATTGGGAACACTCTAGTAGGGAAATGGACATGTTCTGTCATATAGGTACAAAAAACTGGTAGGAAAATGAAAAGGTTCAGTCATATAGGTAAACCTCTTTTAAGGCAATAAACAGGTTCTGTAACATATGTACATGTGTTTTTATTTGTGATTCCTTTATGTATGTAAGTGATTGGCGTGTATGTATCTGTTTGCAGGACAGTTTCTGTCTCATAGCTACTCCTCTTGTAGGGCAAGGGTTGGCCAGGAATTTTATTCATATGTGGATGGTTTATTTCTTTCTGTATCCATGACATATTCTTCCACAAGGTCCACTTCTTGTAGGCCAGGCAATGATTTTGACTTATCTACATTTGTATGTTTGTGTGATTGGCGTACGTGACTGTGGGTGTGTAGGAATAACTGTGTCACGTTGGTAAACTTCTTGTTGTCCAAGCATTATCCTGGCATTATAAACAAACATGTGTATGTGTGACTGTGTAAAAATGTGTGTGCCAAGATGTTAACAGGAAAATGGTAAAATTTCGGAAAGGAAATTTAGCATAAGACACTAATAAATAACGTGTCGCTTGTAAAAGAAAAGACATTTTAGTCACCTATGGGTAACCCTTAGCGCAGAATAAATTATGAAAACAAGTGGATTTTATTTTAAAAAAATTAAAAATAAATGCTTCTTTTTTTTATAGAAATCGATTTATTTATAAAACATTCTTGTGTTTTTTGTTGTTGACATTTTATAAATTTTTATATCATAACAAAATGATTCGTAAAATCCATAAAGAAGATGTTTTTTATAAAAAATGTGAATATGGCGTATTTCGATGAAATATCATATTCTCTACTCACTGACCTCAGTGGTCATTGAATTCTTGGCTCTGTGGTCTTTGTATACTTGGCTCTGTGGTCTTTGTATACTTGGCTCTGTGGTCTTTTTATACTTGGCTCTGTGGTCTTTGTATACTTGGCTCAGTGGTCTTTGTATACTTGGCTCTGTGGTCTTTGTATACTTGGCTCAGTGGTCTTTGTATACTTGGCTCAGTGGTCTTTGTATAATTGGCTCAGTGGTCTTTGTATACTTGGCTCACTGGTTTTTGTATACTTGGCTCAGTGGTCTTTGTATACTTGGCTCAGTGGTCTTTGTATACTTGGCTCACTGGTTTTTGTATACTTGGCTCAGTGGTCTTTGTATACTTGGCTCACTGTTTTTTTATACTTAGCTCAATGGTCTTTGTATACTTGGCTCACTGGTCTTTGTATACTTGGCTCTCTGGTTTTTTGTATACTTGGCTTAATGGTCTTTGTATACTTGGCTCACTGGTCTTTGTATACTTGACTCAGTGGTCTTTGTATACTTGGCTCAGTGGTCTTTGTATACTTGGCTCTCTGGTTTTTTGTATACTTGGCTCAATGGTCTTTGTATACTTGGCTCACTGGTCTTTGTATACTTGACTCAGTGGTCTTTGTATACTTGGCTCAGTTGTCTTTGTATACTTGGCTCTCTGGTTTTTTGTATACTTGGCTCAATGGTCTTTGTATACTTGGCTCACTGGTCTTTGTATACTTGGCTCACTGGTCTTTGTATACTTGACTCAGTGGTCTTTGTATACTTGGCTCAGTGGTCTTTGTATCCTTGGCTCTCTGGTTTTTTGTATACTTGGCTTAATGGTCTTTGTATACTTGGCTCACTGGTCTTTGTATACTTGACTCAGTGGTCTTTGTATACTTGGCTCAGTGGTCTTTGTATACTTGGCTCTCTGGTTTTTTGTATACTTGGCTCAATGGTCTTTGTATACTTAGCTCAGTGGCGACATAATTTTTCTTTAAAACAAAAAAAAACTTCACTAAATGGGAAATAACTTCTAGTCTCATAATCGGCAATTGTTTACCTTTAAAAAAAAACAGACGAACAAATAAAACTAAACAGTGGTATATTTTTAAGTTACCAAAATATAAAGACAGACAGTTGAAACTAGTTTTTTTTAAATCCAACATTGATGTATCGTTTAACAAAAACTGATGCACAGAATGACAGATTAATAATTCGATACCATACAGATTTCCTTAACTTCTGATTTTAGGTGCACAATACACTGGTCACTCACAATTATACATTTTGTTTGACTTAATTGTGTCCAGTGAAATAGATTTGATAAATGTAAATACATAATAAATATTTAAATATATATCATTAAAATTTATATAAAACATAATGCTAAATAATGTGACGAGCAGAAAAACAACAAAATGTATTACATCTAAATAAATGATGATTGTAAAATATACTGACATATCACTTATTTCAATACTGAAGAATTATTAAAGTAATAGAGAATATTTTCTTAAAATTTATAAAAGGAATTTAATGATAGAAGAAATTAAATACGGCACTTCTCCATAGACTGTTGTAGCTTGGATCAGTGCTTCTCAAACTTTTTAGTATGACGGACCGGCAGGAATTTTTCCATTGCAGTGGGGACCGGTGCACTATTTTCCCTGCACTGAAAATTTTTAATGTCCTTTTTTGATAACTTCTGTGGACCGGCGGCGGAGGGCTCACGGACCGGCAACGGTCCGCGGACCACCACTTTGAGAAGCACTGGCTTAGACAACGTGACATATAAAAATAAAGATGAATGACGTCCGCTACTACCTCCCCAGCTGCCGACTCCACCTACAACTTGATCCGTGTCGGCTACCCCCACATCCTCAACGACTACAAGGCGTTCAGACTGCTGGACGACATCCTAGGGAACCTCCACAAGGTCCTGGGCAGCGAGTGGTCAGGTAGGACTTTTTAAAACATCTTTTATTTTCATGTTCTCCTGTGAAACCTTTTTATCACTCTATAATCAAGTTTTTTATTTTTTTTATTTTTATTTTTAATTTTTAATACTAGGACTTGAACTTGAACTATCCCTTAACCCGTTGTTGGGTCGTTGGGGCACCATCGTGAACTGCTCACTAACACACGCCATTTGTCCCGGTCCTGTGCTGCCCTTTGAGAGTAGCTGAATGACAGGCCGGTCCACTCTTTGATATCGTCCTCCCATCTCTTCTTTTGTCTGCCTCTTTTCCTTCCTCCCTGGACTGTGCCTTGTAATATAGGACTACATGAACAAAAACTTGTCTTTAAATACATTGAAATTTGCTGAAATATAAGTATGTCTTGCTGCTGGATTTTCAACCTGTAAAATTCATTTCTACATACCACAAGTAATGTCTTCAAATGTGTTAAACCTATTGTCTATATCCACTAAATCTTTTGTTTTTACTATTAAATGGAGCTCTTTTTTTTCCTAAAACTTATATGTCTTTATCAGCAATTTTCATTTCATTTCCAAATTTTTGTGAAGATTTTTTATTATTTGGTGTCGTTTGTCCTCAATTCGATTGTCTAAATTGACGTTTGTCCTCAATTCGGTTGTCTAAATTGACGTTTTGTCCTCAATTCGGTTGTCTAAATTGACGTTTTGTCCACAATTCGGTTGTCTAAATTGACGTTTTGTCCTCATTTCGGTTGTCTAAATTGACGTTTTGTCTCAATTCTGTTTGACGTTATTGTTTGTCTTCAAAACTTTCTGCATCATTCCAACCTTATTTACATGTACAGGTGGTTCCAACTTACAGGCACATCGTTATATAATGTGCATTATTATTTTTGTATATCTGTATTTAAACAACTGAAGGAGCGTCGCTTGCTCGCTGATGAGGTGTTTTTAATTATTTTAGGAATCACAGCCGAGTATTTAAAAATAAACATGAACTCAATTCAAGAGCAATAACCATTCCCGATTTATGTTGTCGATGACTATTATTACAGTTACGTCCCCTTGACCATTTACTTATTTCTCAACTACAGTGACTTCTGTGTGATTCTCTCTAAATGTATGTATAGAAGATGAAAAAATATATTTGTTAATACCATTTTATTATTTTTTTAAATTGTACAATAATGTTGTGTATGTCTGTCAGTGAGCTGTTAAAAAAAAGCAATTTAAAAATAGAAACACAATCTTCGCAAATTATCTAGGTTAGTAGTTTCAACGCCTGTGTATTACTGTTCTTGCCTTACTTTATCAGACATTAGTGCTTACCAATGCATAACTAGTAAGTAGCTTTATGTTTCTTAGCCAGAAATGATCTTGACTTTAACACACGTTAACCCTATCTTGAAGTCCATATCCCTAATGCTAATCCCTTGGTTATACTCCCAATGCAATAATACCACTGAACATTTCACGTCTCTATTGATTTAAAAACGACATTACAGATAATTCTAACATATTTACATCGTTGAAAAAATATGTTCCATTTCTTTATTTTCGTAATAAAATACACAGTAGTTGTATTTATTCTTTAACAATCTATTTCAAATAAAAGATTTAATTCGAATCTGATACAATGATGTGAACTAGAAGGTTAAAAGTATTCTTTCAGAGATATTTATTATTTATTTTGCTTGTTTCCTAAAATTATCTTAACCTTTAGATACATTTCAAAGATACATATCTCAGTCTAAAAAATATGATATATGTTGTCCGAGAATGTACTTCATTTTAGATATTACAACAAAGAAACTTCTTTCAAACGATTAATTTACAAATGATCAATATTCTTCAGACATCTCATTTTACAGTGGTTTAGTGTTATACATGGTGAATACATCCATACATTTATTTATTACCTGAATTTACTAAAACATTAAATAAAAGAAAAACAATACAAAAACAAAGCCCCTGTGAATCACATTTAATTGATATCAATTTTATTGCGATGGATAATTGTTTCCCTTGCTCGTGCAATCAATACCCCGTCTACCGAGCGTCGAAGACTTCAGTAACTGTAGAAGTTCTTCTCATTCGTTGTTAAAATAAGCGATGTGTTCTAAAGTCGCCTTCTCAACGTTGTGGTCTAAAGTCGCCTTTTCAACGTTGTGGTCTAAAGTCACCTTCTCAACGTTGTGGTCTAAAGTCACCTTCTCAACGTTGTGGTCTAAAGTAACCTCCTCAACGTTTTGGTCTAAAGTCACCTCCTCAAAGTTGTGGTCTAAAGTCGCCTCCTCAGCGTTGTGGTTTAAAGTCACCTCCTCAACATTGTGGTCTAAAGTCGTCTTCTCAACGTTGTGGTCTAAAGTCGCCTCCTCAGCGTTGTGGTCTAAAGTCGCCTTCTCAACGTTGTGGTCTAAAGTCGCCTCCTCAGCGTTGTGGTCTAAAGTCGCCTTCTCAACGTTGTGGTCTAAAGTCGCCTCCTCAACGTTGTGGTCTAAAGTCACCTCCTCAACGTTGTGGATCGAAAGTTGCAAAAAAAGTCTTCAACAGGCTGAGAGAATACAGATGACGTTATCAATAATTTTTTTTCCTGCTCATGTGTGTTAATAATTTGTGTATGATATTCAAATATATGAATTTAATTTTTGTGTGTAAAATATCCATATTGTTTAAACTTAATAACAGATTTAAAAAACAAAAATATTGTAAAGCAATTAAACAAAACAAACTAATGAAACAAAACAAACCATTTTTTTAACAAACATAAGTGGCACGATATGAAATTCATGTGTACGGCATGTACGACAGTCCTCACCAGGTAGTTTTTTTTATAATAGTTTGAGATTTACATTTCCTAATTTTACTTGATGTTTAAATTTCGTCACTAAAAACAAGAGAAGACAGACATACAGACAGACCATCGACTCAAGACTTCCCATCTATCTTTCCACTGATCACAGGCTCAGATAAAAACTTCTCGTAGATATCTCAGTGCTGACAATCTCTCCAAAGTCCGCCTTAGACGCCTTAGTTAATACGTTTACCGGGTTTTCCCAATACAAGAGTTAATCCCGCGGGAGGACGTATCCAGGGACAGTCACCCGCGTCACTGTGCCCAGTCCGCTGGCATTAATATCATTTAGCAGACTTATTAAACAGGGCGGCGAGGAACGAACTGAGATTGGTCTGGGCTACCGTGTGGGCTGCGAGGGGGATTTTTAGTGAAGTTAGGGGTGGATGTGTATTTGTGTGGTTATGCATGTGAGTAGAGGTGTGTGTGTGGGGGGGGGGAAGTAGTCGTGTGGATGCGCAAGGCGTTATAAATAGTGAGTATGTGTTTGCGTGGAGATCCAAGCCAAACGTGTGTCTCTGTTTAGCGTGATTTGAACGTTGTTTCCTAATCTGAAATTGTTACCTTAACATGTACAATCTCAATTCTTGTTGTGAGCAAACTTAGGTTCTATAAAACATTTGTCTTTTTCACTCTTCCCTTCCCTACTTAAAGTTTTTTTTTAATTACGTTTCTTAAAGTATCCACATGCTAATACCATCCTCAAATCCATCAAGATTTCGATGATATTTCAACAACTAACTCCTCAAATTATCAAAAAAGCCCTTTAAAAAAACCTTGAAATATATATGCAATTTATTTTAAAATTTTATAACAAAAAAACCGCATGAAAGCCCTGAAAAACGCCAAAAACACCTCCATTTAATATTTGTAAAAAAAAATCTATGAAAAGAAACACAAACGAAAAAAACTTCGCCCTAAAAATGATATTGGTTTTGGAACAAAAAGAAAATAAGCAACGTATTTAAACATTCCTGCTTTGTTTTAATAAAATGTAAAAATTGAGCACCGCTTCAGACAGTCTGCACAAGTTCATTCACGTGCTATTGAACGCTGTCACGGTGTAGAGTTTCTCGGCGTGCAACGTGAGTTCTTGCCCTCGCTCTCTCATCAGATAGACTCCTATGGCATATAGCACGCGTAAACAATGATTGACCCAGATTTGATTAGGATTGTACCAGGCCCTTGAATGGTGTTATCTTTAGGCCCTTAGCAATGAAAAAAGCAACAACAACAAACAATTGGAACAGAACTGAACTCAAAAACTTCGCCAATCTGAACTCGAACATAACAATTATATTATTTAGAATATATATTTTTTGTTCAGCACTGTGAAGCATGTGTCACTGAAATATATTTACAAATAAAAAAAATTCATTAAATAAAATTTTAAAATTAACAACACCAAGAAGGCTGTTTTTTATTTAAAAAATTGAACCAGCGAATTCCAAAACAATTCAATCAGTAAACACGTAAAGAGTTCAAACAACAAAGACAATCACTTGGCGCATATTGTTTTTTAAGTTAATGTTTGGGTTGTTTGGGGTGGCACAAATCATGTACGTGTGTCTTTGAATGTATTTCAACGAGGGTGGGACCACCTAGCTATGACCCAGTTCCCATGTCGTTACGTTGTCATTAACTTGACGCAAGGTTGAAAGAAACAGATACAGTTTGACCGCTGCCCCATTTAAAAAAAAATTTAATTGTTTGTTTTTTAAAAAGTCATTTTCATAGGCCCTCTTGATGAAACCATGTCTAATTTCGTTGTTAAAGTCTAGATAAAAATTTATAAGGATGAGCGTAAGCATCAAGTAAAATTTATTAAATGTTAAAATATAAAGGAGGCCACGTAATATAAATGAAGCATTAACGATAATTATCTCCTTCTGATACTAGACCAAAAACTGATCTATACCTTGAAGCATGACTAATGTCATCACCTTCCCATCACAATGATAATGCGGCAAAGTATCAGGCAGACAATAATGTATTTAACGCCTGAATGAGCTGACATTCTTGTGTAATATTAATAATAAAATGATAATTCATATAGCCTTGTACCGCAGTAAGAAACTTGGCTCACAGCGCTTCTTATAAAAATAATTCATATAGCCTTGTACCGCAGTAAGAAACTTGGCTCACAGCGCTTCTTATAAAAATAATAACACATATATAAATATCAACGCCTTCAATGTGAAACATTCCTATCCTAACAAAAACACATAATGACAGTACAGTACACATGAATCTATACTTGTATTGTGAAGTACGAGTGTTGTCTAACTTGTTATGACAGTACAGTACACATGAATCTATCCTTGTATTGTGCAGTACTAGGCTTGTCTAACTTGTTATGACAGTAAAGTACACATGAATCTATACTTGTATTGTGCGGTACAAGGCTTGTCTAACTTGTTATGACAGTAAAGTACACATGAATCTATACTTGTATTGTGCGGTACAAGGCTTGTCTAACTTGTTATGACAGTAAAGTACACATGAATCTATACTTGTATTGTGCGGTACAAGGGTTGTCTAACTTGTTTACTTGATACCACAAAGTACACACGTTTAAATTGACGTCACCCCAAAGGAGCGGATTGTGCATGCCCCATATGAGTCTGTATTACACCCAAGAGTACTTATTTTACCCCCCGAAAATGGGGCAATTTACACCTATGGCGTAGGGCACTTTAGGTGTAAATTGCAATATCTTCTGTGTAGAAGAATTGTCTGTAACAGATAAGATCTCAGATAAGATAAGATATTCACCGATACCAGGTGTAGTTGAATCTGTATTGAGTACAGACAATCAGACACACGTGCACAAGCACATACACCTTTGATGGTATATCAATTCTAAAACTGTGATACTCGTGATGAATCCATCAATTAACTTTCATTCAAATTTTTCTTTGCATTTTTATGTGCCGGTTATCTTATACATATTCCATGGCCGCTTAAAAAATTTCAATGTAAGATTTTTACTGTAGAACCTTGTGATACGGAAGCCGTATCATACGCAAAACTTGACTTACGAAACGCGATGGAAAAGTTTTTTGCGCCCTTTAATAAGAAAAAAATGTTTTACGAATCTGGGTATTGGATACGTCTGCTGAAAATAATATTAAAAAATGCTTTTCTACAAGTTTTATAACCATTATTATACTAATGATAATTCTTTTACAGATTCTCTAACTTATACAAAAGGCTATTAATGATTTGGTGTACCGCGGATGGATACGATATAAGTTACTGTATACAGTAAGTGTGTTGTAGTTAAATTATACAATTATCATGTGCGTTGTCGTCAGGGCTTGCAACGAATTTGGCGATTGACATATTAAAAGTGGACTTGTCTTACGAAAAAGAAACTGAGAAAAGAAGGCGACTCTGGAACGAATCAATTTCGTATCTCAAGGCACGGGAGTTATTAAAAATGTCAATCTGTAAGACCGTGTTAGTTCTATGTGTTTGTTGCACACATCTCTTACTGTTTAGATAAGTTGCTGCTCGATAAGATGCAAAGCTTGATTGGCTTCTCTTTAATTCCTGGAATGAAGCAACCAAAAGTCTCTGTTCCGAGTTTCGCAAAGGTGTCTTTTGGCTAAAACAATTCAATTGAATTATATTAGCTTTTTAAGTGTATTAGTTATTCATATTGACTTCATTAGCTAAAACATTAAAAGTGTATAAGCTGAGCCATGTAAAGTGTATTAATCGAGCCATATAAAGAGTAATGTTAATTGTATTGATGTATTAGATGAGCCATATAAAGTGTATTAGTTAAGCCATGTATATTGTATTTTATGAGCCATTTAAGGTGTATTACCCGAGCCATGAGCCGTTTCAATTGTATTAGATGAGCCATATAAAGTATATTTGCTAATTCATGCAAAGACTTTTAGCTGAGCCATCAAAATTGAATAAGCTGATGGATTCCCCCAGCCTAAAAGAAGATTACATTGATGTGTGTAACAATCTATAATTTCCCAAAATAAAATTAATGAGCTTTAAGAGAAATGCGCTGTTACAAAATTTTAATATGATTGTTTCTGCATTTTCCGTTCATCTAGTTTTTTAATGTCCCGCCCTAATGGGATTGTTTTAAGGTGGAAGATTAAAAATATAAAAGAAATTTGCTGATAGAATAATTGTTAAATCGGGGTCCTCAATTTATTTCTTACCGTTACACTGGATTCATATTTGTGTGTAAAACATGAGAACCGCTATTAAACTATGAAAGGTTGGTGTAGGCTTTTGTATACATTAAAAAAAAATGTAGTAAAGTTCCCTTTCACACCACGCTGACTTATGGGGCAGGTGAAGCAGCTACAGCTACAGCATAGGGGGGGATTGTATGGCTAGCTGAGTGGATTCAGGTGCGCCCTTTGGTTTCGGGGACATCACCCTGCCTTCACTGAGACTCGAATCCAAGACCTTCAGTAAGACAGCCGAACGCGATGCCGCTCGACCACCACGCCCCTTGCATTAGAAAAGTTAGGTGGTATAAGTCCTTGTATGATGTGTAGTGTGAGAGGTTAAGGGTTGTTCCATTAACAAAGTTAGGTGGTATAAGTCCTTGTATGATGTGTAGTGTGAGAGGTTAAGGGCTGTTCCATTAACAAAGTTAGGTGGTATAAGTCCTTGTATGATGTGTAGAGTGAGAGGTTAAGGGCTATTCCATTAGCAAAGTTAGGTGGTATACGTCCTTGTATGATGTGTAGTGTGCGAGGTTAAGGGCTGTTCCATTAACAAAGTTAGGTGGTATAAGTCCTTGTATGATGTGTAGAGTGAGAGGTTAAGGGCTATTCCATTAGCAAAGTTAGGTGGTATACGTCCTTGTATGATGTGTAGTGTGCGAGGTTAAGGGCTGTTCCATTAACAAAGTTAGGTGGTATACGTCCTTGTATGATGTGTAGTGTGCGAGGTTAAGGGCTGTTCCATTAACAAAGTTAGGTGGTATAAGTCCTTGTATGATGTGTAGTGTGAGAGGTTAAGGGCTGTTCCATTAACAAAGTTAGGTGGTATAAGTCCTTGTATGATGTGTAGAGTGAGAGGTTAAGGGCTATTCCATTAGCAAAGTTAGGTGGTATACGTCCTTGTATGATGTGTAGTGTGCGAGGTTAAGGGCTGTTCCATTAACAAAGTTAGGTGGTATACGTCCTTGTATGATGTGTAGAGTGAGAGGTTAAGGGCTATTCCATTAGCAAACGTTAGGTGGTATACGTCTTTGTATGATGTGTAGTGTGAGAGGTTAAGGGCTCTTCCCTTAGAAAAGATAGGTGATATAAGTCCTTGTATGATGTTTAGTGTGGTCAACTCCTGAGGTCACCTCTTGAGGTCATCTCCTGAGGTCATCTCCTGAGGCATCTCCTGTTGTCATATCCCGAGGCCAGCTCCTGTTGTCATATCCTGAGGCCAGCTCCTGTTGTCATATCCTATCGTCATCTCCTGATGTTACCTCTTGAGGTCATTTCCTAGGGTCATCACCTGAGCTCATCTTCTGAAGTCATCTCCTGAGGTCATCACCTGAGGTCATCTCCTGAGGTCATCTCCTGAGGTCATCTCCTGAGGTCATCTCCTGAGGTCATCTCCTGAGGTCATCTCATATGGTCATCTCCTGGGCTCATCTTCTGAAGTCATATCCTGGGGTCATCTCCTGAAGTCATCTCATGAGGTCATCTCCTGGGGTCATCTCCTGAGGTCATTTCCTAAGGTCATCTCCTAATTGTCCTCTCAAGATCTTAGCACATGCTTGACAGCTGTGTTATTTCTTTAGGTTCTAATCAAAGTTAAATTTTCGAGTCATGTTTTTTTTTCGAGACGGTGTCAGTGCTAGAACAAAATTCAGTCCAGGGTCAAAGTGAAGGTCCGTTTTTAGGTCCGTGTCAAATGTTACAGTCCTTGGTCTGGCGTATTGTTTCCCCATAGTTTAGCTCTGTGATTACAGAACTATTCGAGCGACATATCCTAAAAGACGCGCTGAGCAAATGCCAGCAGCTCATAAAATTCAAACACAGAGAAATAACAGCGGCATTTCACTCGCCCGCAAACAATGACAAACAACCCAGAATGCAAACGTCAACAGGTCCGATAATCCCTGTACTATTTACCCAACGTTTACTTCCCTTGCCTCCACCTAATCTCCGGGCCAAACTTCATCAATAATTCATGGCATATCAAACGCCAGCGATTTCATTCTCGGCAAATAACGGCAACCTTTGATCCTTTTACCACTTCTTACTTCCCTTTTCATTTCTAAGATTTCCTCGACTTTTCACGTCGTTTCGCTTCCTATAAATGTGTAATGCACCAGAGAATGGAAGAACAAAAAACAAAAAAACAACGTTGCATTCTTCGCCATGGCGATGTCTGACATTTAAAACGCAATCCATTCAACGTTAACCGATAGTTTATTTCTGACATAAAAATTACTCTGTCAAACACCAGGATATTGTCCCCTTAGAGGCAGTCGCCAATCTGTAACTATTCGGCTACATGCTGGCTTTATTCGCCTGAGATAGTTTCGTTGCTAGTAATGCATAATGAAATACTTGTTTTTTATTTGCTGTAATTATAACGTAAATGGTAAAATGCTACGGTATTAATTGACACCGTATTGTTTAACTAGATGAGTTCAAGTGTTTTTTTCTCCCGGCCAAACATTTGATGAAAAAATATCTCATGCTAGATACGACACGCGGCGTAGCTTACGCCGCAGACTTGCTCATAAATAGTGCAAAAAACGTGGGGGGGGGAAGGACACAAACAGCAGCTCGGATAAATGAAAACAACGCGAGTGAACTAAGGGGGGGGGATCACCGACGCATTGTTGGTCTTGAGATATGCGCACTTGCGGTTGTTGTTACCTGCCCCCCCCCAAACCATACTGTGATTGGTCGACACCATCGAAGGTCATTCGTCATGCTTATTTGCACACAACTTGTTCTTTTTGCTCTGGTGAATTATATATATGTATAGATTTGCTGAAAAATCCTACATTAAAAAAAGTGCCTCCCAAACCTTCTGCCGCCCTACGCCCACGTCGGGATCTGGAGAAGAAATTTAACAATAAACATTAACAAATTAAAAGTTAAAATGAAAGATTATGTAGATTTAAGTAAAAAATTCATTCGTTTATACTTTAATATGATCCTGTTTGTTGTATAATCGTAGGTAATTAACCTCTCCTTAAGTAATCCCACATGTGGAAGAAAGTCAGCAATCCCGAGCCTGCGCTCTTCATGGGGCTTCCCGGAAGAT
Source organism: Ampullaceana balthica (assembly GCA_944989445.1). Taxonomy (NCBI): domain Eukaryota; kingdom Metazoa; phylum Mollusca; class Gastropoda; family Lymnaeidae; genus Ampullaceana; species Ampullaceana balthica. Next base: position 229,654 of record CALYLW010000925.1, read on the forward strand.
CCCCTCAGCTATCTGGCCCCCTAGGGGACGTAATAGCTGAGAAAACCCATCGGAGTGGTCGCTTCTGAAGCGGCCACCTGGGCATCCAGGACGCAAGGTCGAAAATGCCTCCCCCTAAGTTGACCTCCCAAAGGAGGGGTGGGATTGTCCCTACTTCGACTCGCTACCACTCCGGCGCCATCCCGCCAAAACACACGAGTCTCAATGGTTAGGACTGCCGCAATGCGGGGGATCATCAATGACCTACCTAGGGTGTAACCCCCACTGGAACGTTTCCTCAGAGATGGCGTCCGTTAAGTTCTTCGTGGTACCTTTTGCTAATCCCCTTAAGCACACATTTCGATTAGAAAACAAATTACATAGGTCAAAATATATTTTAATTTTTTTTTATAATCTTTGAACATTATCCATTTCAATTTCATACTTATTTCATATCTTTGGAACATAATTTCACACCCATATGATAAGGTTAAATTATTTTTTTATTTTAAAAACGACACAAAATGAAAATGAATCCAATCCACCAAATAAAATAACTCCATCACTGTTGTGGCTTCCTGTGATCAAATATCGTCTGCTCCAGACGTGGAATATTGCTTCCTGCTTACTCAAAAAGAAATTATTAAGATAACATTATGGACATGTCTTAAGATTGGATTTCGCTCTGCCTCGTTTGTGGAGACAGCGAGAAGCGAAAAGGTGGTGCCGGTTTGAAGGCAAGCAATCAGACAGCTTCATGCTCTGGATCAAAAGTGTAAATCAAATTCAAGATTTTTTAAACATGATTTCAAAATATGGACCTTGAGAGTCTAAACAACCAAATTGAACCTTATAAACGTTTAGTTAATGTCTGTATATTTTTTCGTCCTACCGTGTTTGTCCTAATTTGTTTGTCGTGCCTTGTATGTCCTACCTTGTATGTCCTACCTTGTATGTCCTACCTTGTTTGTTCTACCTTACTTGTCCGTACCTGGTTGCTCTATTTTTTCTTGCCCCATATTTTGTTACTTAACTTGTTTTAGAAAATTGTGTTTAATATACATTTTCCCCTGCTATACCTATTCATACTTTGTTTCTCGCAATGTTTTTTTTTACTCATTAACTTCAGTAAAAAATCAATTTCTTGTTTAAACTCTTCAAATTTTCATGTAAAGTAACATTCCTCTTGACAATCGCTTGTATACATTTAATATAAGCACTACGTACGTTACTGATCTAAGCAGACAGCGGCTATTTTATCCCGGAGGTCGGAGATACTGCTGGTATTTAGAGGTAAGCACACGTTAGAAAATATCCCAAGACTGAGGCTAGCACAAAATCTAGTTATAACATCAGTGTAAACGCAGCATAAACACAAACAGCATAAACACAGATAGCCAACACACGTTGTGCTATGGCCATCTATAATGTTGATATTGTCACTAATATGTAGTCATAAGTGCAATGTTCCCAGTAAGCTTCTCGGCTGTGTAGCGGCTACGCGGCCGCGCAGTTACTGACCGACGCCGCGCAGCAGTTTAGAATTACTCCGCAGCGAAATTTTGTAAAAACATTGAATAAAAAATGAAGCTGTGCAACTTTGCAAATGATTTTTTTTTAATTTTCAAAAGGAAAAACGAAACAAAATTGGAACATTTGCTCTGATCCCACGTGATTAGCTTTAATGTGAACCTCATACTAATGACAGCTCAGGGATCTAAATTGTTATATTCGTATCCTTTTTAAAATCCGTTGTATTAACTTTCCCGTCTGGTCGTGGTCCCGCGGAAAAACAAAAGTAAAAAATGACCCACTTCCCGGGTTCCTAACGAAATGAAATTTTGCAATAAACCTTTGTCACCTAACAATGCATTCTTTCAAAATTTCAGATCGATCGAATGTACAGTAATTAAAATTTTAATTTTTTTACTATATCTATGTATATCTTTGTATATCTATGTATATCTATGTATATCTATGTATATCTATGTATATCTATGTATATCTATGTATATCTATGTATATCTATGTATATCTATGTATATCTATGTATATCTATGTATATCTATGTATATCTATGTATATCTATGTATATCTATGTATATCTATGTATATCTATGTATATCTTTGTAGCATGTAAATGTTTCAGCTAGTCTGTCGCGCCGTGCGTATTTTATCGAGCATACTTTTATAATATTCTCCCGATCTGTGAATGTTTATGCTGCTGTGTCGCGCGGTTTGGATTATATTGAACATAATCCATACTTTTAGTTATGTCTCATATATATAAGGGATTTATAGTCAAAAACTTAGTTTTTGGGGGTTGTTTAATTAAATACCGTCTTTCGCCTTCGTTAGCTGCGTTGGCCACATGTGACCTCGTCAGCTGCATTGGTCATATGTGACTCCCTGAAACATTTGTGAGATAAATTATCTAATCGAAAAGTTTTAATAACACTAATAATCCAGATTTATGTCTGATATAAATTAATTAATAGTAGCAAGTGGCGTAGCTAGGAATTTGTAGGGGTTTGGGGGCCCGGGGGGCTTAACCTCTTTTGGAGGCGGTACATGGCGGTAGCGTAATTTTTAATGTAAAAAAAAATTCGGACACTAATTTGGGGGCCCCCCAAAAGTGGGGGCCCGGGAACTTTCTAATTTTGTCCCACCTCCCCCATACATAGCTACGCCACTGATAGTAGCTTCATTTTTCTTTCATGGGCCAATGAAGCATTTTCAAAATGTTGTAGTCCTAAAATGACAATCCTTTCCCACTTCCCAAAAGTACTGAAAGCGTAAACTAATAAAGAATAGATTTGGACTGAAGAAAGACATGGAGCAGGTTATGGGTTAACACGAAAGGGAAACAACAACAAAATGAACGTGTCGGCCAGAAGCCTCCCTCAGCGAACAAACATGAGAAGAAGTCAAGTGAATGGAAACTTTAGATCCAATTTGTAATTCAGTTAGAAATTTAAGTAAAGTAACTGAAGCAAGACAGAGCTCATTAAAAGAAAGTGAGAAAAGGTAATGGAAAGGTAATGAAAAGGTGACTGCGGCTGGTGGTTACAAGAATCAACATGTGAGAGACAACACGATTTTCACGCAAAATATGTTGTAGGTTTATTCTCCAGGTTAACTCTAGCTGGCCTGTAGTCTGTAGATGCAGTATAGAGTAGCAATTATGGGGATTTAAATTTACAAAAAATATCCCAAAATACAATTATTTCTATTTAAATTGTACGATCGTATGTGAAATACTATTATTTAAAGAAAAAAATATTTACTTTGGATATAATGTGAAAATGATTCGTGGTAAAAGAAATCTAGTCAGCTTACAACATGCAGCTAATATAAGTAATGCTTCCTGTCAGTGTTTTACTGAAACTTCAGTTTTCAGACATAAAAAATATACCGCATTGAACGATAAAATTGTCTTAATTTTTTTGTTTTTTGAAAGCGTTACTAGTTTCAAATATATTAATAATTACCTATTTATAAATACCCAAATCGCGGTGACAAAGCATAGCATTCGGGCAATTTCCATTAAAAATATTAATTATTATTTGAAACATTGAATATATGATTTTAACTTATAATCCTTAAAATACTCTTTATGTCTATATATTTGGTGCTTGAAATTTGAAAAGAAAAATTAGTTCTTTGACTTAGTGAAGATAAGATGTCAGTGTTAACACAATGAACATAATAAGATTAGATAACTTTGAAGATAATAAAAAATATAAAAAGATTTACAATTGGATGGGAAACAATACTTTACCCATATTTAATACAGATTTGCTTGTATTTATTTGCTATTTAAATTACACCAGAAGTGTTTCTAATGCATTGTTTACATATCTTTTTACACTTTGTATCGCAAATATTTTGACCCCAGTAAATACTGTTTATATTTTTTAAAAAAAGTATTTTTGCTTTGTTGTTTTTCAACATTACACTTTTAATTACGTAACTCATAAATCAAGTTAGTTAGTGACAGTGGTCACCTCAACATTTAAACCTGAATTCAACTCATTGACATTGCTGTTAAACTATAAAGTTTATTCGCACTAGGTACTTTATTAAGAGAGGAGAGTGAGGTTATTGAAAAAAAAGATTCAATAAACTTATAATGCGTAGCAAACTTTATTAGAAATATTTCAGGAGCAGAGTGTACGGAACATTAAGTTTATGAAAAAAGTATTTCACTGTATTGTTCAAAGTCGATATTTTTTTTATTTTATTTTTTTCGAAAGCATTACGATTTATAAAAATGACTTTCAATTTCGTCAAAATAAGTAAATGTCTTGAATGTTTTACATCAAACAATATGATATTTACGGTTTTCATATCAATATTACTAATTTTTTAAAATTGATTACAAAACAAATTAACTATTTAAGTCAACATTTTTAGAATTAAAAAATTATTTTCTTTTTAAAAAAATCAATTAAAAAAACAAACAAAACTTGATAAAGTAGAAATAATTTATAGAAAAAAAAACACACTAGCCACACTTCCATTTATTATTATAACCGTAAGGCATACAATTGTAATGCCAACAGACGAAGAGCTTGAGCCTACTGGTAATATTTCGATGAATGACAACAAATCAGAGTGTGTACATGTTTGAAAATTTTGAGTCAAAACTCTACCTGTCCGTCATGCATCGCGGCAGTGTTTCTCCGAGGTATTTAAAAAAATGGGATTTTGTCTGCTTCAGACTCGCACAGTGAAGCAGAATCTTGTCTGCATGTCACATGTCAGACCACCGTCTCAAACCACTACCCGCCCCCCCCCCTTTTGCCAATATTTTGGCATTAAATAAAAACAACGTTCTCCTAAGTACATAATGGAGCTCTCAGCTCTGAAAATAGAAATGGGATACCACGAGGCACCACCCCTCCCCCCGACACTCATTTTTCTTAACGCGGGGAAACCCCTAAATAAACTAAACATAGAAGAAAGTGAACGTAAATAATCTTAAAATGTTTATGTCTGAAATCATAAACACAAATTTATAAAATGTAATTTAAAAAAATATATATACTGTTTTTTTTAATCCAACGAATGGTCACTGATTTTTGTATATATCGTGGGTTTTTTTTAACGGAGATGAATAAAATATAAACTACGATAAAATGTCAAGATTGCTTGTACCACACATCCAAGTACTCAAAAACTCTCCAGTTTGTTCTTCGAAAATGCACAATAAATTTCCCTTATATATCCACAAATAAAGGCTGGAGTTTTAGCCCCAAACAACGGTGTCTATGACATCACAGTATGTGGAAACAGTGATCACAGCAGATCGTCTGCCAGCAATTGAATTATTGGAGTACGTCACAAAATTCCAAGACCGTGCGCATGCGCAGTAATGAACTCGGTGTAGCGGTTATGAATGGGGACATCTGTGAATGAAAGAATAAAAACCAAACTTAAATAAAACATAACCTGTAAGTTTAATTAAAAGACTCAGTTGCTATTCGTTAAGATTTTTACAAACAAAAAAACATCATTAAAAAATATACAAAATCCCTATGTTAAAAGCTTACAAAGATAACGACACGTTTTCAAGAAGTTGGAAAAAAAAGAAGAAATTAATGAATTTCAATTTTTTTCCTTGATTTCATTAAAAACTTGAACTAATTAAATCCCAGAAAACATTATTTTTTGTGAAGCTCCTTTAATGACGTCTCTTTCTCTCGATCTCCTCTCTCTCCTCTCTCTACCTCTCTTTTTATCACTCTATCTTCTCTCCCTTACTCTCCCCCCTTCCTCGCAAATCTTAACGTTGTCACAAAAATATCACTTACTCCTTTTGTATAGCCTTGGACCAGGGCCGTCTTAACGCATAGGCCCATTGGGCATTTGCCTGGGGGCCTACGAGCATAGGGGCCTCATGGGAATATGTTTATTTATATAAATATGAATATTAATTTTTTACATTTCTGCGGGGGAGGGGCCCTACACTATTTCTTTGCTCGGGGCCCAAAATGGTGTAAAGACGGCTCTGCCTTGGACCCCAAATATGGCATTTTATCATCGCAACTTGTGTTTCTAAATGGCATGCGGTCTTCTACGCAGTTCCTGTTCCTGGAGTAGATGGACACAGGCGGAAGTAGCTTGGTGTGCGCTCCTTTGCATCGGTTGTATCAAAATAGTGTAACAGTCTTCCACAAATTTTGAAACATCGTGAAAAAAAGATTATTAAAATTTGAAAAATTTTTTTTTAATTTGATAAAGTTTTTGTACATCAGAGCGCAAAGAGCGTGATAGTCTTGCATGAATAGTATGAGCTCTGTAGAAGAAAGCATTCATTCATTCATATAGTAAACAAGATCTATTCTTTTACCCCATACAACACACAAGCCAAAATAATATTTACCAACTTTTACTCCTTATCGCAATGAATATATATCACCATATTTTCCTCAGCACAAAGACTATTTTAAAAATCCTCGGCCAAAATTTAAAACTATAAAACCCTCTGACCAAAATATATAGATTCCTCCCAAAATATCACTAACTGCAAAATACATTTCTCGTTCGTAAAACTTAAATCACTTCAAATCTTGTAGTCCAACCACATATTCCTTACACCGACTCGCTATCTTAAACAAAACTTGCATTTGCCTCCACTTATCCCGCTAACTTACCAGCCCGAGATATTCACTTCCTCCTCGAGTTTTTACATTCCCCGAACTCCCGCCCAATGTACTACCAGCAACTTACCCTAATTAAAACGATCACAAATTAATTATAATTATCAGTATCTACAAACACTGGCCTGCGCAATCAAACTTAAAATATTTCGAGCAACTTAGATTTAGTCATGGATCCTACATGTGGAAGAAAATCAGCAGCCCCGAGCCTAGTGCTCTTCATGGGTCTTCCCGGAAGACCTTCTCAGCTATCTGGCCCTCAAAAGGACGTAACAGCTGAGAACACTCCCCCCCCCCGGAAGCGGTCGCTTCTGAATCGGCCACCTGGGCGTCCAGGACGTAGAGTCGAAAATGCCTCCCACTAAATTGGCCCAACAAGAAGGGAGGAATTCCCTACTACGACCCGCTACCATGAGGCGCCACCCCGGCAAATCATACGGGTCTCCATGGTTACGACCGCCACTAAGCGGGGTGATTTAGTCATTGAAAAGTTTCACATCTATTAACTGATATTTGCCAACCATCTGAAGCATCCCTCACGGCAAGGAGTGAAGAGGGAAGGGCCAGGAGAAAGGGGGCAGAGGACCAGGAGTAAACGTCATCGTCCCATCAGGGCGGGCGGATGCCAAACTATATCCCAACGGAAACTTGTGGTTTGAAACATGATTACAGTAGGTCTTAACAGCTGTTAATTTTGTCATGAAGCAGTTAGGTAATTAAACCCTCCATTAGAATGTTGGATTATTTCTTCTTAGGTAACACTTTACATACCAGCAATGTTTGAAGCCGCCGCTTCTTCTATACCCGCAATACCATCCATTTCGTGTAAACCTACACGACCTCCCACTCCGGATACAACACCATCCAATAGGTGATAATTTACACCACCTCATCTTTTGATACAACACCGTCCACAATGTCACAATTAACACACCCTCACCCTTTATACAACACCGTCCACATCATGAATGTCTACACGCCCCCCCCCACTTTTTCCACCATTAGATAAAACACTTGCCCCTGATAGCGATGACCCCCATCCACATCCGCAAACCCCCTCCTTTCTTTGTAACTTATACTGCCTCCCCCTACTAACCGCAACACCATCCATTTTCTGTCCATCTTCACGACCCCCTCCACCACATCACCTATTCCTCCTCACCTTAGAATTCACTATCTTTTCAACACAACCCTGCCCCCCCAAACACCCTCCACCACTACACAAAAGGCCACACCGACTCCCGTCTTTCCCTCCCACCATGATGGCCACAATATCCCGGTTTCTCCATCCAAGGGAAAGAAGATTTCTCCAGCAGTTATTTCAACGATTTCGTATTTCCTCGCCAACACGAGCCATTGACGCGCTGTCGGAGTTACCGCCCTTGTTTTAAAAAAAAAGAAGACAAAAACAGCCGCCAGAGGTCTCCCTCTGATGTGATGCGCGCGACCACACAGAGTATGTCACCGTGTGTTCGAAAGGATGTGTTTACAAATTAACTGTGTTTGATTGGCGATCAGTGATGTGTTAAGTGATTTTTTATAAAGTCCTGAAAGTAATCGAGGTTTATCTCCTCTTATGGTTTAAGGATTTCTGAAATGAAGTCGTGATTCCTGGTAAAGTATCGTGCGATCTTCTGTTTGACTGCAGTTTTTATTCTTGTTTGTGTTCATTTCTATCTTTTGCGAGTTTGAGTATTTTTTTAATCAAGTTTGTTTTGTTTTTATGGATAATTTAAAGAAATTCGTATTATAATTCATAGTCATAGATGACACAGATTTTCGTTTAAAAGAAGTTAAAAATGTATGTCTAAAGACAACAAGTTTTTTTTGGTTTGTTTTTTTAAAAATCAGTTTGATAATTGGTTATCGAATCTTCCTTACAAAGCTGTTACAACCTTTTGTGCCATAATCTGTTAAACACACCAGTAACACATACAGTTGTCACATTGACGTTTATGAAATAGATTTACAAAAAAAAACGGTTGCCCTACACGTGGTCAGATAGATCAAGTTGAGTTGACATCATGATGTGGGAGAAAAACATTTACGGTTTTAATATGTGTAAAAATTTATATTATTTTTAAAAATGTTGAAAATTCATATAATGTCCTTTTATTTTAGCTTTAACTTCTCCTTTTATCAACAAGGGAGCATAGCAGTAAAAACTTTTTGGTAAAAAACAGAGGACTCACTGGTCAATTATAGCCAAATTTTTAAAATTCTTTTAGTAATGCAGCATTTCACTTTTTTAAAACAAGATCTTCGATAACATTCATCTACGATGAGTTCAGTGTTTAATTTAAAGGGGGGCATGGGGTGCGTTAACAAAATGAGTCACTGATGAAAAGTTGTCCTTGTTAACTGACGCAGGTTTCCGTTTTCTTCTTTCCGAATTATAAGCGATGCTGGTGTAAAAATTCAAGTTAGGGACCGTCCATAAAGTATGTCACGCTATTTTTGACCATTTTTAACTCCCCCCTGTCACAAACTGTCACAAATCTTGTATCCCCCCCTCCCTAAAGTACGTCACACTTTCGAACAAAAATGTTGTTTTTTTGTTAAGAAAATAATTGAAATTTAATATAAAACACCGTGACGTCACACATGGCCGGACTCCCCCCTCCCCCTGTCAAAAACTGTCACACTTTCTTACACCACCTCCCCCCCTCTGGAGCGTGACGTACTTTATGGACGGCCACTTAGTTAATAAATACGTTACATGATGCAAGACGTGAATACTGGTGTAACCTTCTTGCTTTCTATTTTCTGCTGATTGGAGCAATCACAATAATTGAATTTAACGACTTTTTAAATCCCTTATATTAACTTCACCGGCGTCTCTGTCTCTCTCTCTCTGTCTGTCTTGGGCGGGCGGAAAATTAGAAGTAAAAAATGACCCACTTTCCGTGATCCGATCGAGCTGAAATTTGGCACACTGACCCGTCTGACCTAACAATGCATCGTATCGAAATTTCAGATCGATCGAACGTACCGTAATTAAATTAATGCATTTTTAGTTTATCCTTATATGAGGTATGTAATTAAAATTCACGGTTTGTTATTGTTTTTTTTCCCACGTGAAATTTTGAGCTGACGCATTGAGGCGACCCAACGAAGCGACGGGGCGCTTTTGTTTACATTTTACGTGTCACTCTGAGCTCGGTCAAGCGAATCAGTGACCAGACTTTTCCCCTCTCCCCCTCCCACCCACCCCTCCCCCCTAGGGTTATGAAGCAAACTTGAGTTAAGACAGATTCAGTCTGTAAATGTTTGAAAATAATCAATACTGTTAGTTATGTCTCATATATAAGGGATTTATAGTCAAAAACTTTGTTTTTACGGGTTTCTTTTTAAATCCCTTATATTAACTTCACCGGCGTCTCTCTCTCTCTCTCTCTGTCTTGGGCGGGCGGAAAAAAAGAAGTAAAAAATGACCCACTTCCCATGATTCGATCGAACTGAAATTTGGCACACGGACCCGTCTAACCGAAAAATGCATCGTATCAAAATTTCAGATCGATCGAACGTACCGTAATTAATTTAATGCATTTTTAGTTTATCCTTATATGAGGTATGTAATTTAAATTCACTGTTTGTTATTGTTTTTTTCCCACGTGAAATTTTGAGCTGACGCATTGAGGCGACCCAACGAAGCGACGGGGCGCTTTTGTTTACATTTTACGTGTCACCCCCCCCCCTAGGGTTATGAAGCAAACTTGAGTTAAGACAGATTCAGTCTGTAAATGTTTGAAAATAATCAATACTGTTAGTTATGTCTCATATATAAGGGATTTATAGTCAAAAACTTTGTTTTTACGGGTTTGTTTTATTTTAAATCCCTTATATTAACTTCACCGGCGTCTCTCTCTCTCTATTTGTCTGTCTTGGGCGGGCGGAAAAACAGAAGTAAAAAATGACCCACTTCCCATGATCCGATCGAACTGAAATTTGGCACACGGACCCGTCTAACCTAACAATGCATCGTATCACAATTTCAGATCGATCGAACGCACCGTAATTAAATTAATGCATTTTTAGTTTATCCTTATATGAGGTATGTAATTTAAATTCACGGTTTGTTATTGTTTTTTTTGCCACGTGAAAGTTTGATCTGACGCATTGAGGCGACCCAACGAAGCGACGGGGCGCTTTTGTTTACATTTTACGTGTCACTCTGAGCTCGGTCAAGCGAATCGGTGACCAGACTTTTCCCCTCTCCCCCTCCCACCCACCCCTCCCCCCCTAGGGTTATGAAGCAAACTTGAGTTAAGACAGATTCAGTCTGTAAATGTTTGAAAATAATCAATACTGTTAGTTATGTCTCATATATAAGGGATTTATAGTCAAAAACTTTGTTTTTACGGATTTGTTTTATTTGTTTTGAAAGCTCTATCATCAGTACCAAGTACGGTTATTTTTTAGATAAGATATTAGCGTTAGTATTACCATGAACTTTTCGTTGATTGCGTTTAATTATATCGGTTAAGAAACTTTGATAACATTGAAATATTAGTTTATTCAATGCAAAATTTAATCTATAAAATATCACAATGATGTCAGACATCAGACATCATTTAAAGTAAGAGACAATAACCAAAACGACAATGATAATTCATGTCGATATACACGCCATGAAAATAATACCATGTATATATGTAACAATAAAACCACGCGATATTTACCTAAAGGGAGTTCAAAAATGAAATCTCAATTTTTTTGTACGTTACCTGTGTGAGGGAGCTATCACACTAAATAAGACATTCACAATTTCAGTATCAAATATCTCGTGATAAAATATAGCTTTCAACCCAAACCAGGACTACACTCCATGAGGAAGATAAAGGAAAGACCGATACATAACCGTTTTTTCATGTTTTCGACTTTCATTTATTTATTCCGCAACTTCTGTGATCTGTGCCGGACGTTGTGACCTGTGCCGGACCTCGTGACCTGTGCCGGACCTCGTGACCTTTGCCGGACCTCGTGACCTGTGCCGGACCTCGTGAACTGTGCCGGACCTCGTGACCTGTGCCGGACCTCGTGACCTGTGCCGGACCTCGTGACCTGTGCCGAAACCTCGTAACCTGTGCCGGACCTCGTGACCTGTGCCGGACCTCGTGACCTGTGCCGGACCTCGTGACCTGTGCCGGACCTCGTGACCTGTGCCGGACCTCGTGACCTGTGCCGGACCTTGTGACCTGTGCCGGACCAAGGTCACCCGACAATCATGAAATTAATTCTTTAGCTGATGTCTAAATCCTCAAATCTACGATACAGTAAAAGGAACGATCGAATGTTAAATATTGCAATAGATATTTCATAAGCTTAAATTTGATGAGTTCTTGCATATATATATATATATATATATAAATATTTTTTTTTAATCTCCTAACCTCACCCTTTGTTTTCCCAACCGAAGATTTAAAGTAATAAAATAAAACCTTTTCCCCTCACAGCGCGGGTCGGAAACAGAGAACCGAGTATTATCTTTCGTGCTATTGTTTCATACAGTATTTTAAAAAAAACACACATGGGTTCTTTTGTTGCTTATTTTATTTGATTGTCGGAGTGATAGACGAGATATCACAGGGATCAATTATAGCAGCTCTCGTAGTGTAACCATGGCAACAGTATCAAATATTAGTTGTTTAAAAAATAAGAAACTCTATGACGAGACAATGTTTGTGTGGTTAAATCTCATCCCTACTTGTGCAGGCCAGTGACCAAGCCACAGGGCTGTCCCCATATCACCGTGACCATTCAGTTATCTCCCATATTACCATGACCATTTAGATATTTCCCATATTACCATAACCATTCAGTTATCCCCCGTATTACCGTGACCATACAGTTATCTCCCATATTAATGTGACCATACAGTTATCTCCCATATTACCGTTACCATACAGTTATCTCCCATATTACTGTGACCATACAGTTATATCCCATATTACCGTGACCATACAGTGATCTCCCATATTACCGTGACAAGTCCCCCATATTAAAGTGACTGCATTGCGATCACTCAAATTAGCGTGACCATATTCATTTTACTGTTCTCCAATTTTAGCGTGACTGCATAGTTATAATAATAATAATAATAATTTGATAATTTATTTATCACTCTACCCCAGGAAGCAGATGGAGTAACACACAAAAAATAGTCAATGCATTCAAAGTAAAACATACATATCATAAATTTTCTTAAATACAACATTTAACGGCTTTAAAGTTTACATAAGCTACGATTATCATTTAAAGAAATGTTTGTATCACCGCATACCTATCACCAATACTAGAATGAAAGCGTTTATTTCCCTTGTATTTGCGTGGAACTCCCCCCCCTCCCATATTACCTTGCTGCACCCACGCGTGACCCCAAAGCAATTTCGGCTTGAACCCCTTCAAATCGGTGTCGGCACTGGAAAGTGTAAACCAAGACACGCTGCAGCTACACTTACTGTTAACGATACATGTTGGACGCAAGCTAGGATGAAACTGCAGAAGGTTTTACTCCTAAAATAGTATGTCAACATGTTTCTGAAGACCAGACCTCCGCCGCAAGAATGATCTCAATTCCTCAACCCAACAACTTTTGTTGTAGTTCCAGAACTCAAGACATCAATGCATAATCATTCGTTGAATTTCGAGTGTCGGCAAAAATATATTAAAATCCATCAAGCAGACGTAACAAGATTTTAATTATGTTAATAATGTCTCTCATGTATACATTATTTGCTAAATAATGTTAACCCCATTTCACCAAAAAAAAACAAAAAAAAACAAACAAACAAACAAACAAACAAACAAACAAACAAACAAAACACGAAGATTTACTTAGACCGACAGACAGACAGACAGACCGGCAAACTTCTCTTACATAGATCGATAAGACGTATTGAAGTTTTATGAATAACGCCCGTTGGACCATTTCCATTGTCTCAAATACGACGCTCTTATCCAATAAACGATGGGGCGAAGCTATTGTCAACATGATGAATCTCTTTCTTTCTTTTGAAAAAAAAATTAATTTCTTGCATAGCTACGGTTTACCGTAATGTTGCCTCTACCTTGGAAATCTATAAATCAGGATTCTCCAAGCCCAAAATGGGCCTTTCTCGTCCAGTTGTCATTCGACTCGGACATTTGAAACTCGATACATTTATGGCGGTGGCCTGTTGACCTTGACCCTCAGTTCAAGTTTCAACTTCCTCCTGGCTTTGACCCCAGGTCTCCAGCTAAAAGTTTTCTACTAACGTTAGGACAACGTGTAGTGAAATATAACATAGTTGGGAAAAATGGACAGACATATTCTGAAATGGACTACGGCTTTCAGAACCGGACAGTGAAATTGATAACCGGAAATGACATTCAGATTGTAAACTGACATTAAACACGCTAAATGTTGTCCGTCTCGGAGTTTGACTCGTGTTAATGAAACACATTCATGACGTAACAGATTTTTCGTAATGAGTTAAAACAGCGATGTCTTCTCCGAAACAATCATGTTAAGGTGATTTTTTTCCCCAGTTTGCTTCATATAGTTTCAATAGTGTAAAAGGGAACCATAGTGTAATGATCTTATCTTATCTTATCTGTTAGAGGCGCTCATTATATACAGAAGATTATTGCGTCCTACGCTTATCTATGGCTTGTGTCTAGTCCTGCATTCTTTTTAGAGATTTTTAAAAGTCGATAAAGTGTTGGTTTCCTGGTTTCTTCAGGCAACCCATTCCAAGCCCGAATTCTGGACGGGAAGAATGAAAATTTGTATGTGTTTGTTCTTGCATACGGAATAAGAAAGGTGTTTTTATCCTTATGTCTATCTGAGTGTTGTATAACGTTATCTTTGTGTTGTATTTCTAAATTAGAATTAATTGCTTTATGTAAAATTACTACTTTACTCTTGGTTCTTCTATCCTCTAGTGTTTAAAGGTTTAATGATTTAACTAATGGTGTTATTCTTGTCAGTTTTTTATATTCTCCAGTGATGAATCTGGCAGCTCTTTTTTGAATTTGTTCTAGTTTATCAATATTTTCTTTGGTGGATGGGTCCCATGCAAGAGATGCATATTCTAGTACAGGCACAAGTCTCACCAAAGTGAGGATGCATTTTAGTTTTATATTCTTATTAAATCTGTAAAAGTTTCTTTTTTTATAAAGGTATGTTTATAAAGGTATGTTTATAAAAGTATGTTTCTTTTATAATTATTGGTGCCTTTGCTAGATACTTGCCTTTGTCATCTAGCTTTGCTTAATTTATCTAGCTCCAACTTTTAGACCTGAATTTTTTTTCAGGGTCTTCATTTTCAATAAATGCATGCAAGAAAAAGGATATGGTAAATAACAGTGTAATAGTATCATGATTCCATGTGATGTTATTTCATGCGTAAATACGACAAGTACAGTATTACATTTTAATGTTCACAAATTTACTAATTTCACAAATTGCTCTGAGTTTTATTCTTTAAAAACAAAGTGTTGATGTTGGATTAGTTAAAGTGTCAGACTGTTTTTTTTTAAATAAAATTATTCTCAGCATTTAAGGAAGTGAACTCGTGGGTGAAAAAAACATACATGTATAAGATTTAGCTACAGACGTAGAAAAAAAAAGAAACGCGTATGGATATATATACACACAAAGACAAAACATTGCAGCACACGCATACGTATACGCACAGAAATTTCACGTAAGACAACATTTAAGTTCTGAATGTTTAAATCTGGGACTAAAAAGTATATATTTACAGACATCCTACGTGGAAAGCTTTGCATGAAAGCAAAGATCTCATGTGACATCTATAAATCGAAACAATGGCTCTGTTAATAGGTCACCTCAAATCTCCAGTGTCCGGCATACCCACATCCACCCCCAAACCCAGATTCTGACCATCACCCCCAATCCTCTGGGTGTCACTTGACGTCCTTTAACCTAATTAGCTCTCCGTGTCCGTCAAATCCCCCTACTCACCCACCCCCAACCAATCGTTTAATTGACACAGACTAATGCCAGCACGTGACAACTAATAGCAACACGTTGTTTGTCTCAGGGACTTTCAGAGAACAAAAGGGACTTTTGAGTTGGTGGAAATGGCCATAGACTTTTGTCTCTTTGGACATGACCATAGACTTTTGTCTTTTTAGACATGGCTATAGACTTTTGTCTTGTTGGACATAACCACAGAGTTTTGTCTTGTTGGACATGGCCATAGACTTTTGTCTTTTTGGACATGACCATAGACTTTTGTCTTTTTAGACATTGCCATAGACTTTTGTCTTGTTGGACATGGCCATAGACTTTTGTCTTTTTGGACATGATCATAGACTTTTGTCTTTTTAGACATGGCCATAGACTTTTGTCTTGTTGGAACATTACCACAGAGTTTTGTCTTGTTAGACATGGCCATAGACTTTTGTCTTGTTGGACATGGCCATAGACTTTAGTCTTTTTGGACATGGCTATAGACTTTTGTCTTTGGACATGGTCATAGACTTTTGTCTTGTTGGACATGGCCATAGACTTTTGTCTTTTGGACATGGCCATAGACTTTTGTCTTGTTGGACATGGCCATAGACTTTTGCCTTGTTAGACTTGGCCATAGACTTTTGTCTTGTTGGACTTGGCCATAGACTTTTGTCTTGTTGGACATGGCCATAAACTTTTGTGTTGGTGTACATGGCCATAAACTTGTGTGTTGGTGTATATGGCCATAAACTTTTGTGTTGGTGTAATGGCCATTTAATTTTGTGTTGTGTACATGTCCATAAACTTTTGTGTTGGTGTACATGGCCATATAATTTTTGTGTTGGTGAACATGGCCATAAACTTTTGTGTTGGTGTACACGGCAATAGACTTTTGTGTTGGTGTATATGGCCATAAACTTTTGTGTTGGTGTACACGGCAATAGACTTTTGTGTTGGTGTACATGGCCATAAACTTTTGTGTTGGTGTACACGGCAATAGACTTTTGTGTTTGTGTACATGGCCATAAACTTTTGTGTTGGTGTACACGGCAATAGACTTTTGTGTTGGTGTATATGGCCATAAACTTTTGTGTTGGTGTACACGGCAATAGACTTTTGTGTTGGTGTATATGGCCATAAACTTTTGTGTTGGTGTACACGGCAATAGACTTTTGTGTTGGTGTATATGGCCATAAACTTTTGTGTTGGTGTACACGGCAATAGACTTTTGTGTTGGTGTACACGGCCATAGACTTTTGTGTTGGTGTACACGGCAATAGACTTTTGTGTTGGTGTACATGGCCATAAACTTTTGTGTTGGTGTACACGGCAATAGACTTTTGTGTTGGTGTATATGGCCATAAACTTTTGTGTTGGTGTACACGGCAATAGACTTTTGTGTTGGTGTACACGGCAATAGACTTTTGTGTTGGTGTACATGGCCATAAACTTTTGTGTTGGTGTACACGGCAATAGACTTTTGTGTTGGTGTACATGGCCATAAACTTTTGTATTGGTGTACACGGCAATAGACTTTTTTGTTGGTGTATATGGCCATAAACTTTTGTGTTGGTGTACACGGCAATAGACTTTTGTGTTGGTGTATATGGCCATAAACTTTTGTGTTGGTGTACACGGCAATAGACTTTTGTGTTGGTGTACACGGCAATAGACTGTTCATTTCTGCTCTTCTAGTAAAACTTGCTAAATTACCCATTGAAACATTGACACACTTTGTTCAGTTTGATATTAAAAGAGGTTCCGAATTTTAGATAGATAGATGGGGAGAGAGAGAGAGAGAGAGAGAGAGAGAGAGAGAGAGAGAGAGAGAGAGAAAGACTGAGAGGACATAATAAAGAGACAGGGGGAGTTGGAACAATATAGAGAGACGGTAAGAGAATTAGGGAAAGTTTTTAAAAGGGGCTGGAAAAGAGAAATGAATGATAAAGAGAGAGGAGGAGAAAATAGAGAAAGAAACATAGAGAAATAGAGAGGAAGAAAGAGAGAGAAATAAAGAGAACGAAAGAGAGAGCGTGTGAGAGAGAAAGGCTTTGCCAATTTATTTATTCATGAATAAAATAATAACGGCAGGAATATGATCTTCATAAAAAATAAAAAAGAAGAATTTTCTAAAAATAACAAATGGTGTCTTTTTTTTAACCTCTAAAAATTAGCGCTGAGAAAATTTTTGCAGTTCTAATTAACTAAGTGAAGGAAGCAAATTGACCAGATGGATGGAAGTGTATGGTGCTGGAACAGAAACAGTGAGAGGGTTAGAGGGAGTTTGAGAGAGGGGGAGAGAGAGGTAGAGATACAGAGGCAGACATACAGAGAGATACAGAGAGAGAGAGAGAGAGAGAGAGAGATTAAGTGAGAGAGAATGGGACAAGGACAGTGAGAGTGAGAGAGAGAGAGACAGAGACGCTTAGAGAGAGACTGAGACACAGAGAGAGAGAGACAGATGAAGGGAGAGAGAATGGGACAATGACAGAGAGAGAGAGACAGAGACGCTGAGAGAGACTGAGACACAGAGAGAGAGGGGGAGATAGAGAGAGAGAGAGGTGAAGTAAGAGAGAATGGGACAAGGACAGTGAGAGAGAGAGACAGAGACGCTGAGAGAGAGACTGAGACACACACACAGAGAGAGAGAGACAGATGAAGGGAGAGAGAATGGGACAATGACAGTGAGAGAGAGAGAGACAGAGACGCTGAGAGAGACTGAGACAGAGAGAGAGAGAGAGGGAGATAGAGAGAGAGAGAGATGAAGTAAGAGAGAATGGGACAAGGACATTGAGAGAGAGACAGAGACGCTGAGAGAGAGACTGAGACACACAGAGAGAGAGAGACAGATGAAGGGAGAGAGAATGGGACAATGACAGTGAGAGAGAGAGAGACAGAGACGCTGAGAGAGACTGAGACACAGAGAGAGAGAGAGGGAGATAGAGAGAGAGAGAGAGATGAAGTAAGAGAATGGGACAAGGACAGTGAGAGAGAGAGACAGAGACGCTGAGAGAGACTGAGACACAGAGAGAGAGAGAGAGGGAGATAGAGATAGAGAGAGAGAGATGAAGTAAGAGAGAATGGGACAAGGACAGTGAGAGAGAGAGACAGAGACGCTGAGAGAGACTGAGACACAGAGAGAGAGAGGGAGATAGAGAGAGAGATGAAGTAAGAGAGAATGGGACAAGGACAGTGAGAGATAGAGACAGAGACGCTGAGAGAGAGACTGAGACACACAGAGAGAGAGAGAGAGAGATGAAGTGAGAGAGATTGGGACAAGGACAGTGAGAGAGAGAGAGACAGAGACGCTGAGAGAGAGACTAAGACACACACAGAGAGAGAGAGAGAGAGAGAGAGAGAGAATAAAAAACAATAGAACGAATGGTGGTTGAGGGCGATAATAAAGATCCACAGAGAAAAAGATTTGAATAGAGATATTAGAGTGTAAAAGGAGAGTTAAAGAAAAACGAAGGATTGCGTGAAATGGACGGGTAAAAAGATAAAGAAGTAATGGGAAAGAAAGAGTGAGAAGGAAATTTGGATTAGAAGTTAGAAATGAAGCTTTTCGAAAATGTTATAAAATGTTGTTCACGATTAAAATATGGGACTGTGTGTTGAATTCTCTTTTGAATTGTCTGTTGTATTGTACTGAAATATATTTAATATGTTCAGAGAAAAAGTTAGAAATCCAATTTAATTCCTACAGACTTTAAGAAAAAAATCACTATAACAAAAAGTTGTACTCTAGTATAGTAAATCCAAATTTTTAAAAATTGAAAACCATTACTTTCGTTTGTTAAGTTTAGGAAACAATATTGTTGCAAGGTAATTAAAAAGAAACAGGATATAAAAACTCGAATGAATATTTATGTGCAATTTCCAAATAAGAATTTCTGATTTTTTTATTCAAGGGAAATCATTCTAGATTACATTAAAAGTCATTTCAAATCAATAATTCTGAAAGTAAACAAAACAATTGCTATCTACAAATTGCTGCTAAAATATATTTTCTATATGACGTCATATCCCCTCACGCTACGTCACACCAAGAATGTGTCAATATAATGCGCACCACGCAACAATCTAACATTAGCATTCACAAAGCGGGAAACCCCATTAACTATCATTCTAGATTACATTAAAAGTTAAAAGTCATTTTAATATGCGTTAAATACCAACCCGATGCGGTTGCTTTCTACAAATAGCTGCTAAAATCACGGAAGTAGAACGAAAAGAGATTTTTCAAATAGTCCTTCTCCAAAATTGTTCTAAATATTATTAGCTACCGTTTGGCGTTTGTTTCAACCCGATAGATGTTACGGTTTGCGAGAAATTGACAATATACAGATATTTAATATACTTATTTTATTTCCAGGAAATCCAGTAAACCTTTTTTTGGTATTTATTTTTTGGTCCGTGCACATCCTTGGGACTTCCTTAACATATTTGCAAAAGACCCGAACCCTCTATCTGGTATGGTTCAGGAGGAGTTGCATGATCAAGCTCGAATAGACAGCACAGACATTTCAAATGTATAAACGAATTTTTTCCCATAAGTAATTGCGTTAAAAATTGTTACCACTTTCTTTTGTCGTATTTTCTTATATAGATTACCGAAATTTCTTTTGCTTACATCGATACGAATTGTGTTTCATAATGGATTATAAAGTTGCATTACATTTCGTTGCTCTACTTCTATTTTACTACTAATATTTTACTACTCATATTTTACTATTGATTTGTTACTACTAACATCTTACTACCAATACAAACATATTTTTTAACTACAGCTTATACGTAGCCGTTTGCAATTTCTCTGTTTGTTAAATCACATGCATCTATTATATTTCGTCGTAATACAATATTTGTCTAAAAACCAATGTTAGAAAATGAACTTTCATCATTTCCGCCCCCTTCCCACCCCCTCCCCACACCGCTATTGCAATTTCCAGAAATATTGAGGGAAAAAAACTGAAAGTTTTCCTAATAACTCGCAGTCCAGTTAATAGAATAAGATAGTACTCACTTGTGTAAGAGCGAACAGAGGACGATGGTAAAAATAGGGGGGCGGTGGCTGCCAGCCTTGGTGATTCGATTGTTTGTTAGGCAGACAACAGACAGCAGTCAATGGCAGAGGATGGCAGGACGTTGACAGACGGACCAAAGGGGAGGTAAATATTTGATAACTCTGATGATAAACTGCAGAACCAAGATGACGGCGAGTGTGGTCCAAAAAAAAAGGAGGGGGTGTGGGGTGGGGGTTGTCAGACTCGACTAGGAAGGACTAGTATGTCATAGATTATGGCGTCCTGTGCAATGATTTGCCCTTGAGATTTATTCTGAAAACATACTCATCACCCAACACATGTTTATCTCATCACCCAACACATGTTTATCTCATCACCCAACACATGTTTATCTCATCACCCAACACATGTTTATCTCATCACCCAACACATGTTTATCTCATCACCCAACACATGTTTATCTCATCACCCAACACATGTTTATCTCATCACCCAACACATGTTTATCTCATCACCCAACACATGTTTATCTCATCACCCAACACATGTTTATCTCATCACCCAACACATGTTTATCTCATCACCCAACACATGTTTATCTCATCACCCAACACATGTTTATCTCATCACCCAACACATGTTTATCTCATCACCCAACACATGTTTATCTCATCACCCAACACATGTTTATCTCATCACCCAACACATGTTTATCTCATCACCCAACACATGTTTATCTCATCACCCAACACATGTTTATCTCATCACCCAACACATGTTTATCTCATCACCCAACACATGTTTATCTCATCACCCAACACATGTTTATCTCATCACCCAACACATGTTTATCTCATCACCCAACACATGTTTATCTCATCACCCAACACATGTTTATCTCATCACCCAACACATGTTTATCTCATCACCCAACACATGTTTATCTCATCACCCAACACATGCTCTATTTTCACATAAACTCATTCAAACGAAAGTTTTAAAAAAAAATGTTTCGCTGAATTCTTATTTACATTGTAAGATTTAAAAAAAAACATTTAGTTTTGAATCTGATCTCTTAAGATTTTAGTGAATATCTATCTTGTCTTATCTACACTGACAATCATTCTACACAGACATTATTACGTCCACAGACCATGCCGGTCGGTTGGCAAGGGACGCAGCGTTCACATGCCACGGCTGTGAGGGTTCCACGCTATTCCCAGCCGCCTTTCTTTACCTAACTACTGTCAGGTACCCCATTCGGAGGTGTGTGGACACAAGGACAACCACGGCCCCGGAGACTCCACCCAATGACCATCGGTACGCAAGCCGTAGCTTGCATGCTCTTCGAAAAGCGTTTTGGAAAGCTCTAATAAATGTTACATTTGCTTGGTTTTATTCGTTTACCTGTTTCTGAATGTAGCAGTGACAAAATCTAAGAAAACGCGCGTGTAGTGTAGTACGAAAACTGATGTGTTTATGACTCATTCATATACGAAAACTCCTCTTGTTGGGCAAATTTACGACTCAAGAGACTTAACTGTTAACCTAGTTACTGTCAACAGCTATTTTTTTTAAACAGTGCTTTTGTCATTGTGGGAAGGTACGTTCCAATTTTTTAAAAACAAGAAAAAAAACCAGAAAAATTGATTTTAGCATAAGAACAGGCTTTGACGATTAAGACAAAGATCTACACCTATCTGCTACTGATACCAGAGAAAGAACAGTGAAAGACCTACACCTATCTGCTAATGATACCCGAGAGAACAGTGAAAGACCTACACCTATCTGCTAATGATACCCGAGAGAACAGTGAAAGACCTACACCTATCTGCTAATGATACCCGAGGGAACAGTGAAAGACCTACACCTATCTGCTAATGATACCCGAGAGAACAGTGAAAGACCTACACCTATCTGCTAATGATACCCGAGAGAACAGTGAAAGACCTACACCTATCTGCTAATGATACCCGAGAGAACAGTGAAAGACCTACACCTATCTGCTAATGATACCCGAGAGAACAGTGAAAGACCTACACCTATCTGCTAATGATACCCGAGAGAACAGTGAAAGACCTACACCTATCTGCTAATGATACCCGAGAGAACAGTGAAAGACCTACACCTATCTGCTAATGATACCCGAGAGAACAGTGAAAGACCTACACCTATCTGCTAATGATACCCGAGAGAACAGTGAAAGACCTACACCTATCTGCTAATGATACCCGAGAGAACAGTGAAAGACCTACACCTATCTGCTAATGATACCCGAGAGAACAGTGAAAGACCTACACCTATCTGCTAATGATACCCGAGAGAACAGTGAAAGACCTACACCTATCTGCTAATGATACCCGAGAGAACAGTGAAAGACCTACACCTATCTGCTAATGATACCCGAGAGAACAGTGAAAGACCTACACCTATCTGCTAATGATACCCGAGAGAACAGTGAAAGACCTACACCTATCTGCTAATGATACCCGAGAGAACAGTGAAAGACCTACACCTATCTGCTAATGATACCCGAGAGAACAGTGAAAGACCTACACCTATCTGCTAATGATACCCGAGAGAACAGTGAAAGACCTACACCTATCTGCTAATGATACCCGAGAGAACAGTGAAAGACCTACACCTATCTGCTAATGATACCCGAGAGAACAGTGAAAGACCTACACCTATCTGCTAATGATACCCGAGAGAACAGTGAAAGACCTACACCTATCTGCTAATGATACCCGAGAGAACAGTGAAAGACCTACACCTATCTGCTAATGATACCCGAGAGAACAGTGAAAGACCTACACCTATCTGCTAATGATACCCGAGAGAACAGTGAAAGACCTACACCTATCTGCTAATGATCCCCGAGAGAACAGTGAAAGACCTACACCTATCTGCTAATGATACCCGAGAGAACAGTGAAAGACCTACACCTATCTGCTAATGATACCCGAGAGAACAGTGAAAGACCTACACCTATCTGCTAATGATACCCGAGAGAACAGTGACGTGAACACATTTTTGTAGCTCGGTAAATTCAATACAAACTGATCACAAATTAAACACAGGCCTGTTTAAAAAGGCGTGACTTTTGGGTGTCTAAACTCATTCTTTCTTATAACATCCATTTTCTCTTGACTTCAATCTCGGTGTTTTTTTTTGTTACTGTCCACCACAGTTGATCTATTTGTAATTTAAGCGGCTGGTCAATAGTCCGCTCGCCTCACAGGCTGAGGGGCGTGGGTTCGAGCCCACGTAAGAGCGAAAATAAAAATGATGAATGGCTAACGCTAAGAAATTAAGAAAGTCCTCCGCTGACCTGGAAGGGAGACGGGGCACCAACCAGGTCTATCAAGCCCATTGTAAGCTGTAATGGAAACATTAGGACCCCTTATGGCCATCGGTTATGGGACTTTAAATAAAAATTTAACCAGAGTAACTTCCGACTTATCTATAGGAAGCTCGAATTTATTTATAACCTTCTGTTAAGACATTTGAGCACTTTTATTGTCAATATCTAAAAATAATAATTTTCTTGCTAATATTTTCATCTCTTTCAGGAGTACTTTTAATGTTCAGTCGACATTTGAATATATAACTACACAAGGACAAACTTTAAATCCGGGAATTGCCGATCCATTTTTTGTTCCCATTCATTTTTTAAAACGATCCTTTGTGGTGTTTTCAATTCTTAACTCTTCAATATTTAATTCAAATCGTCAACCCGTATTGTCACACTGGAAACATTATATACACTGGGATGATTAGGCTTACAATGTTGTTAATAATGCAGTGGAATATCTGACGAACCAATGGGTACTTAAAAAGTTGACTCTAAGATCCTAAAATATCCACAAAATAATTCGATGGAATGCCAGATTTTTTGAAGACATTTCTTGGTATAATATACGAAAATTGTCTCCATTCAGTTGTTGGTTTTCGTTTTTATCTTAGATGACCCCTTTGATGCACAACATTTCTTTAAATTTTAAAATTAGTTTTCAACAATTCAATTAAGTGTCATATTTTTAATGTGATTTTAAAAAAATGATTTATTGTTAAAACTATCCTTAATTTGACTAAAATATTGTTTGCTTTTGTTAATATATTATTAATTCATTATTTATTAGATGATTCCATTTGTTGTTATCGAAGGATGTACTTGCTAATAAGGGTCTTACATTGATTTATTTATAATTTGAATGTTGATATAATTAATATTTTTTTGGTTTGGTTTGACCATTAAGACAACTTTTGAATAGACCCAGTTCAGAGCTACCACACAACGTTCAGACTTACACCCGCCAGAATCAGAATTACTCTCATCACCATTTTACTTACAACCGACACCATCAGACTTCCTACCACCGTCTAGTGACAAAACCAGCGTTAACGTATTTTTTCCTAGGAGTTTACCACAGGGGTCTCCAAACTTTTCTGCCGTAGAGCCGCATTAACTGTCAAACAGCAGTTTGTGGGCCGACAGCACACAGTTTTGTGTTAAACTACACGAAAAAATTGTCTCTTTTCCTTGAGATTAAAAGGTCTCCAGGGGCCGGATGAGAAGGCCTCCCGGGCCGCATATGACCCGCGGGCCGCAGTTTGGAGACCACTGGTATACAAGATATAGGAGACCATAGACATATATTTTTAAAGTCAATTTCTTAGTGACTTACATCTGTGTTTAGTTTCTGCTGATTTGTAGTAAGTCTTCCACTTGCCACGCTGGCCATGCCATGAGTTCGTCATTTTATAAAACAACCTTGGGAAATAAGAGAACCAAATGTCCTCTCTCAAATACCTTCATTCGAAAGAACCGAGTTCCTCTTCTGTCGTTTTAGATATTCGATGACTTTCTTTTCCCGATATCTCTTTGGAACAAATTGCACATAGTATCTAAGTTGATTACATTGCCAAATTGTATCACTGCTCTGGCATATTCTCAGCGAGATCACTGCTCTAGCATATTCTCAGCGTGATCACTGCTCTGGCATATTCTCAGCGTGATCACTGCTCTGGCATATTCTCAGCGTGATCACTGCTCTGGCATATTGTCAGCGTGTGTCTATAGAAATAGTTAGTAAAACAACCCGTGTGTCTTATGCAGGGAAAACTTTTACTTACTGTTTTAATTGGCACACATTGTCAAACAGCCTTACATAAGCAGGAGAGAGTTCACAGAGGTCCAGCAAAACGTCGCCTGACGCCTTTGGCCCACGCTCCATCTTAACAAATCTTGTCCGTATTATTCTTGCTTGGTCCGCAACAGTTGTGCATACCATAACAATTTTTTAACAGAACGTTTTTTTTTGTTTTGTTTCAAGGAAGTAATTGATTAAATATGTTACCAGCGTAATTCTAATTACCACATGGAAGAGTATACACCATTACTGGATTTAAGCTTTAGATTCAATTGAAATGATAGTATTGTAGGGAACGTAAAAACATTCCTGTACACCCGCCCCCTCATAAACAAACAGATCTGGCTGAGAGATTATCACCCTAAGATCACAAATCCATGGATGAAGATAAAACAAAGCGTGCGTTCTCATCGATTTTTGAATCCGCAGAGTCGTTGCACGTTGGGGGAGGGGAAGATGTAGGGTGATCGGTTAGCTTTCTGATCTTAATGAAGATCACATGAACCCGTGCCCGAAGATGGAGTTGAGCGGATGGATCTAAGGTGAATGTTGTTGTGTGATCCACAAGTTAATTGAGCAATGACGTGTCGATAAACATCCGGCACACAGTTGTGAGTTTTAATAAAGGAAAACGTGCAACTGTTTGAAGAATTATGCGACCATGATTCAAATCAGGTCCTGGTTGAAGCGATGCGTCACGTGTTTGTTTGTTGAGGCCGACTGACAACACTGGTTGCTGTGCCTGAATGGTGTTGATGCGGTAGTGAATAATTTCATCGTGTAAAGTAGAATCCTAACCCATGGCGATTGACTTACGAGATAAATAGAAAGAAAATTTCTTACTCAAAACCAAATGTCAGCTACATCTTGCCCGAAACCAAAGCTTCACAGATCATTGTTCAACAACAAAAGTTTCATGGCCGTCAGTCATAAAAACACAAGTAACATTTCTACCAGTCTACCAGTTACAACTACAAACGTTACTTGTCCACTACTTACGAATTCCTTTAACAGCATTCATAATTTCGTTTATTTAATATCAGCATTTCAGTGTAATCGACTAACCTAATTTTATCTGTAGATTTCTTATTCCAGCTAATGTCTTGCCTAGCTTTTGAGTGGAACAAAGCATACAATAGTTATTGAAGTGTAGGATGAATGCACTTCAGATTTCAGTTTGTATTTCACATTTTATTTTCAAAAGCTTTTCCATTGTTATCGATTCTTTTGTTTTGATCCGTTTCTTTTGTACGTTAGCTTTTGTATGCCATAGAGTTCACATATACCTTAGAGACCCATCCTTTATAATTTCCATATCCGGTTCCGACCGCTGTTGACATCTGCATCCTATTCTAATTGTCGTCAGCCGCATTGCCATTTCCATGATTAAACGCCCCATGCGGTCTACACACACGTTCGTTGGTTTGTATTTTGTGTAATTTAAATGTCTATGAAATCACGGGATACTTGTGAGATGAAGTAATCATTAATAAAATTGTGTGATCTACTACCAGTGCCGAATCCAAGCTTCGCGTTGGCTAGAAATGGCGCGTGATCATCTGTCCACGCATTTAATGCGACCTTTGGTTTTATTACGGTTCATTGCAATTTCACGGTTATGGTTCTGGTCTCGAGCTACACTGTTATCATCCTGCGAGATGTAAAACATGGCAACATTTTTATACTTTTCGACTTATGTGTAATGATATGAACAAATCTTTAAAAATAAATATCGTAAATTTCTCGAATTCGTCTAATTTCTAGATTTTATCTCGATGTTAGCGCAAGATTTTTCAGCGAACATAATGGCGGTAACATTCATTATAAATCAAATACTGTGAATTATTGTATAGATAAAATGAAACAAAACATTTTTTATTGAAGAACACATTAAAAATAGACAAATAAAATGTGTTTCAGTCAAAACCTTAAAAAAAATTTCCCGATTTGTTTTAGTTGTTTTAGATAGTAGCGCTGAATATTATACTCTCAATTAGTGAACTTTTCCACATACACACACAAACCTTGCCAGGTGCGTCAGGTACGTCCGGTACCTCAGGTACGCCAGCGCTTAGGTTTTTTTACTACCTGAAATATATCATCATTCTAATGTCCCATACCTTGCATAAACCTGTGGTAATATAATAACAATACATATAAATTTGAGACCTTGAGATGTGGCGGGCTATAGTGAAAGAAGGATCACTAAGAGCAGAGGAGCAAACTAGGGCAGAAGCAGTCGGGAAAAGAGCGAGGAGAAAGGCCAGGAAACACTGCCCCACTGCTTTCGTGTGTGTGTCATGCAGAAGAGACTGCCACTCAAGGATTGGTCTCATCAGCCACACCAAGAGCTGCAGATAACAAAGATAAATCTATCGTCTTTCGTAGACGGACAGATGCCATACATATAAATTTGAGACCCGTCACTCGCACATGTACACATAAAACAGATAACATTGGTGACAACTGCTGGAGATATTTACTTGAATATTCAATCAGGTGAAATACATTTAAGCTCCCCAAGCAAAGGTTCTCCTCTTTTCCCCTCGGGCTCATTGCGCCAACGAAATGTCATGCTGTACTTATTCGATACATTCTTCCAATTCCTGTCAAATCTACATATATAATTCTCTTCATGGGACCATGTGAGACACCACGACGCAAGTATGTGTAACCGAGCATGATGAATGACCCTCGCTGGGGTCGACCAATGTATCGTGACCAACAATGGTCCTTGCATTGTTTCTTCACAGACTAACGTGAGATTCGTGTTGTACTGGTTACCACGTCCGCCTTAAACGGGCAAGGTCCTGGGTTCAAGCCCTAGCGAAAACATTGGTTTTTATTATTTTTTTTACATTTTTCTGTTTGTGCCCGTTCTTTTATCACTTTATTGCCAAGACTAGCTGACCCGCGGCGTAGCATACGCCGCGGGCCGTCTAGTGAATTATAAATGTAATACGCGATATATTAATTATAAATGTTATATGCGATATATTTAAATGTTTATCGATATATTATAAATGTTATATGCGATATATTAATTATAAATATTATATGCAATATATTAATTATAAAGTTTGTTTGCGATATATTAATTATAAATTTAATGTTATATGCGATATTTTATAAATTTTGTATTCAATATATTAATTTGCCACAGAGGCGTCTTTAGGGTTGGTGTCACACAGGGCGGTAGCTCATAGTGTCACCATCTCAAGACTTAACCCATATAACTCCTCCGAGTCTCCCGGTGCCAAATAAAGAGAACATACAGAATTTTACATTTTGGTGTCACCCCCCTGATGGTATCACTGGGGGCGACCCGCCCCCAGCGCAACCCCCTAGGGACGGCACTGATTTGCCATATAGCTTGTAAAAAATCTGAAAATAAGTCAGAATCAGTGCAATTTTTGGTAATTAAATGCCCGAATGTTATAACTAGAAACTCCTATTGATTTTTATTATTAAACATTATTTTTAATTAAATTGTTTAAACTATCTAAACAAAATCTATAAAATCGTAATAATATATATTTTTAAAAAATAAATAAACAATGTCTCGAGAAAAGCATCGTATGAGGAAAATGTGCAACTTGGCAATGGCACTGTCATATTTTATTTATACTACTTATCATTAACATGTAAATTTGACAACAAAACCTGGCTTGGTTCCCCCATCTCCCATCTCCTACCGATATCAGAGCTATGATTTAAGTATTGAAACAGAAAAGATATCTGGTCGTAGTGACGTATAATGGGTGAACAACTTGAGGGCAGCATACGCGGCCCCGCCATTAGTTGGTTCAGGCGGAGCGAAGAAAGCGAGGATTGATGAGTCCACTGGTCAGAACTTCTGGACATTTGACCAGCTGAGATGTTCCATAGAGAAATCAAGGAAAGACGCTTTCAATCTTCTACGGTGTTCCGTTGTAACGGATTAATTTAAACGCCATCAAATGCTAATTTTGATGTAGAGTTTTGTTTCCTTTTTTTATTCTTGGTCTATTTTCTTTATCTTTGAGGTTTCTTTGCTTTGTTTGTTTGTGTCTCAAGATGCGTTATAACGAAAATTTAGAGATTAATGTTTTTTATCAGTGTATATATATTTATTATTTAAAAAAAAGGAATTGAAAGATAGATTTTAAAAAGTATGTCCCTTTTTCGGTGGTATTTATTGTTAACTTGGCAAAATTAGAATTTTAGAAATCATTTTGTGAACATCAAAATCCAAGGCCATATTCCTTTAGACGGAGCAAACACGTGTCTGAATGGGGACTTAGTACTACCATCGGTACGCTACCTCATAGGTTCACACTGTGGCGCGTTCATCGTTGGAGTAGCGACTTGTCAGCTGTGTTCTAGTGAGTCCTTCATCAAACATCTCGTTGTATCTCTTTTCAAGTTTTAAGTGCCTGTAAATTTTTGACCAGATTTTCCAGTGTCCAAATCTGTATATCCAAGAACATTCCCTTCCGCGGCAAAAGATTTGTTTCTTCCCATTGACACATATCAGTAAAATTTCAATGACAAAAGCATTTACATTAACTACATTCTTTCTATTTACCGATATCCACACCAAATAAAGTACTCAAAAGCATTACCATAAAAATATTATATTTATATACAATTTTTAGTATATTATTTTAAATTATTAATGTTTTTACTTAGCAATTAAAACTAAGATGAAAATGAAATCGATAATGACATATGGCAATGTAAATTTATATATATATTATTTAAACATATCGATCTAATGCATAGCAATCTTTCTAATCCTTATAATTTAATACCAATTAGTTTTCTAATGATCTTTTTTAATCTAAAATTAAATTTACATGTACACATAAAGCGTGCCCCAAAAATATAATTAAACTCTTCTAATTCATGAGACATCATTTGAGAACCGTTGCATGAACAATGCTGAAAGAAAATTGTTTTATAGAGGAATTTGTAATTTTGTCCCCCCCCCAATCTCCCTCCTGGCCGTAATATCAAGACCCTGTTGAGAAGGCGAACGGCAGCGGTGAATGGATAAAAACTTTTTCTTAAAAATGGCGTCCTTTGTTATCGGTGGAAAAGATTTTGGCGGAAAGATAGTAAAAAAAAATCATCAAAAGAGAAAAGAAAAGAACAGAAAGATGATGAGAATAAAAGGTGAAGCTTGAGAAGATGTGAGTGTGGATATTAGAGAGAGAGAGAGAGAGAGAAAGTATGGATATAAAGAATGGATAAGTTGAATTTTATTTAAAAAAATTATTTTAAAAGAAAATTGGCAGAGATTTTGCACACAATAATTGAAAAAAAAACCCAGAAAAAAGAAAATTCCGGATGTTGTTTGCAAAACAAATGAGAGTTAGAGGGAACAAAACTTCTTTTTAAAAGAGTAGTGGAGATGTTGTAAGATAATGTGTGCAAAGTAGAGAAATAATGTGCAGTAATTAAAAGTAGTTAAGGGCATAGACAAAGAGATGGATGTGCTGTAGTGAAGTGGGGGGGGGGCGGTGAGGGGCTTGAATGACGTGTAAGTGCAAGAGAAATTTAATAGTATAATATGTTAAGTGATATTAGTAAAACAATTGAATAATTATAAGAATAAATAGGTAATATCCTGCTAAATAGAAGTAATTTTACATAGAAATAATGTTACATAGAAGTAAAGTTACATAGAAAGTATATTTAATAGCAGTAATTTTGTATAGAAGTAATCTTACATTGTAGTAATATTACATAGAAGTAATGTTACACAGAAGTAATACTACAGAAGTAATTTTATTTAGAAGTTATGTCACATAGACGTTATGTCACATAGAAGTTATGTTGCATAGAAGTTAAGTAACATAAAAGTTAAGTTACATAAAAGTTAAGTTACATAAAAGTTAAGTTACATAAAAGTTATGTTACATAAAAGTTATGTTACATAAAAGTTATGTTATATAAAAGTTATGTTACATAAAAGTTATGTTACATAAAAGTTATGTTATATAAAAGTTATGTTACATAAAAGTTATGTTACATAGAAGATATGTTACATAAAAGTTAAGTTATATAAAAGTTAAGTTACATAAAAGTTATGTTATATAAAAGTTATGTTACATAAAAGTTATGTTACATAAAAGTTATGTTACATAAAAGTTAAGTTATATAAAAGTTATGTTACATAAAAGTTATGTTACATAGAAGATATGTTACATAGAAGATATGTTACATAAAAGTTAAGTTACATAAAAGTTATGTTACATAAAAGTTATGTTACATAAAAGTTATGTTATATAAAAGTTATGTTACATAAAAGTTATGTTACATAAAAGTTATGTTATATAAAAGTTATGTTACATAAAATTATGTTACATAGAAGATATGTTACATAAAAGTTAAGTTATATAAAAGTTAAGTTACATAAAAGTTATGTTATATAAAAGTTATGTTACATAAAAGTTATGTTACATAAAAGTTATGTTACATAAAAGTTAAGTTATATAAAAGTTATGTTACATAAAAGTTATGTTACATAGAAGATATGTTACATAGAAGATATGTTATATAGAAGTTAAGTTACATAGAAGTTATGTTACATAAAAGTTAAGTTACATAAAAGTTATGTTACATAAAAGTTATGTTACATAAAAGTTATGTTACATAAAAGTTATGTTACATAAAAGTTAAGTTACATAAAAGTTATGTTACATAAAAGTTAAGTTACATAAAAGTTATGTTACATAAAAGGTATGTTACATAGAAGATATGTTACATAGAAGATATGTTACATAACGGAACTATCTAGAGCCAGCATGTTACAAACAATTTCAATCAAACAAGTGGGTCAAGTCGATAGTGTGAGACTCCCTGAGATTAAAATGATGTATTTTCTAGTCTGCATATCTACTTAGAAATGTAATTTTTCCTCTTAGTAACGGCGGGGAAATAAATAAAATAACACACCCTATTTTAAAGAAAGTCCTGCATAATTCAACTATGTCCTAAGGGCGCTTAGGGTGACAACTAAACTGTTTCCTGAATATAACTCAGATAATAGAATACAGCTCTTTCACATTCTGCGGTCTGATTGTGACTGTAAAATATTCCATCGCATCTTGTCTGGGCGTGATGACGTCATTAAGTCGGTGAAATGCATATGATTCACCATAGAACGATGAACCTTATTAGCGTCCAGTACCAAAGGACGTCAATGCATGTCTTTTTTTTTCTCTCCCTTTCTTCTCTTTATTCTCTCACTTTATTCTCTTTCTTCACTTCTCTTCTCTCTTTTTCTCTCTCACTCATCTCTGTCTATCTTTTCTTTCTCTCTTTTCTCTTACTCTTTCTCTCGTCTCTCTCTCTCTTTCTCTATCTATTCTCTTTCTTCTCTCTCTCGCTTTCTCTCTCTCTCTCTATTTAATCTCTCTTTTTTCTTCTTTTTACTCTCTCTTGTCTCTCTCTCTCTCTTCCCCCCTCTCTCTTCCTCCCCTCTCTATCCTTTCTCCTTCTTCTCTCACTTTCTCTCTCTCCTATCTCACTCTTTTCTCTCTCGCGTAACATTTGGTCAAAATAAATTTGCTACTAGTTAAATGACTAGGATAAATTTGGCTGTGAAATCAGAAGCCGTGTTGATGAGATCCAATACCAACTACATTTGACAAGTAACTTATTTTTGGTTTTTCTTAAACAACAAAGCCCCTAAGTGCTCAGAAGGACTACCCAGAAACAACAAAGCCGCTAAGTGCTCAGACGGACTACCCAGAAACAACTGCCTTGAATACTTTAAACAGACAGAAATCCGTGGACTTGGGTCAAATGTGAATAATAATATGAAAGATGAGAAACAGAGCAAAGTCGAGGTTTCATATTGAAATTCTGAAAATAGTCTGTCAATCCTGGATGATACTAGAGATTCCACCTGGATGATACTAGAGATTCAAGCTGTTCAAATGAGAGAAGCGGATGGGCCGGGGGCGCTATAGAGGCATGGGATGGGGTGGGTGAGGGTTAGATTATCTTCAACACTGCTGGCATGACCATTCCTTATCACTTTGACCGACGTGGCGAGTGATTCGGACAGTGAGTGGAGGGACACGCGACTAGACACGCGTGCAAACACGGTGGTTAATGGCCGTGTTTGACCACAGCCGCGTGCCTGTGCCCTGGGGCCCAATCAACGGGAAGTGCGAGGGGAGATAATTGAGAAGACGGGGCGGGATCGTGTCAGTGACTACCCCTGAGTTGGGTAGGGCTCTAGATAGGGAGAGAGAAGAACAGAGCGTTGATCTCGGAGCTGAGTTCGAATCCTGAAATCAAGATTCATGTTACATAGTTACTGGGGCTATGCGCATGTCAAAAAACGTTATTTTCAAATAGGAACTTAATGTTAAATATTAGTCTCAGACACGCTTTCTTCAAAAGGACAATCAATCCTCTAATTAGTATCAGACACGCTTTCTTCAAAAGGACAATCAATCCTCTAATTCTATTTTACTGTCTATTCTGGTTATTTTGAGTGCGTTTGATGCTCAGGTTTTTGAACACGCTAATAAGGAAGTTGGATAGGAGTGCGCGTCATGGTGCGTAATTATAATTTTAAAAAAGTATAACAATGATTTTATATTGCTGAGAATGTAGCGTTGCATATTAAATTTGTTCCACATTTACAAAGCATGCAATTAGACTCAGGGTGGCTTAATCTTGACTCACTTAGGAAACTGAATTTAAAAAAGCAGTCTATCGAATACTTTAAACAGAAGGATGTATACAAGAAAGAGTGAGGCGATGACGGTATCAACAGTTACAGAGGAGGACTATACCTAAGTGGCAAGAAAGAATGAGGCGGTGACAGTATCAACAGTTTCAGAGGATGACTATGATGACTATACCTAAGTGGCAAGAAAGAGTGAGGCGGTGACAGTATCAACAGTTTCAGAGGATGACTATACCTAAGTGGCAAGAAAGAGTGAGGCGGTGACAGTATCAACAGTTTCAGAGGATGACTATACCTAAGTGGCAAGAAAGAGTGAGGCGGTGACAGTATCAACAGTTTCAGAGGATGACTATACCTAAGTGGCAAGAATGGCATGACAACATTTTGAGTTGCAGTGAATTATTGGCCCATTCTAAATCTGCACCACCTATATCCCTTCTAAGCGTCGTTGGTTCGTGTACAAAATATTTTTTTTTAAAACGTGTGTGCAAAGTTGCACAACATACATTTTTTATGCGCGCACATACACACACATAATATTATATCTATTAAATTTGCTGCATGATAATTCCAAACTGCTTGCGGCGTCGGTAAGATATCTGCAGAGCAGCGCAGGCGCACAGTTCATAGTGAAAATTGTACATCACTGACTGCTTCAGTCATGTAAGATGTTATTCTTGTTCAAGTTTTAAAAAGTGCTTTATCATACCTTTGGTACACAACCTATAACTGTATGGAATTAAAATACATTTTAATCAGTCCAATTTCGAAAAAAATATTCAGCAATAAATCAATATACATAATTTGCAATGTATGTCACGTCTGTCATGTCTCTTTGGTTTGTCCGTGACGCTACTAATTTTAGAAAGCAGCGCACCAAATTACTGCACCAAAAATAACTCTTTTCGAACTTTCCGTATAAAAATGTGCAATATGAAAATAAATTAATAAAATTAAAATGAATGAGATAAATTGAAGTCCTGTATTGCATTACTTTTTATTCTGATGTGTATTTTTTTCAAAATAAATAGATTTCAGCTGAAGTGTATTTATTTTGAAAAACTTCCGTCACTTTTGACGGGTAATACACTAGTTTTATATATGTTACAAAAAAAAGAAAGATACATTTCTTAAAATAGTGTCAGTAGATTTCTTAGTTAATTTTTTTTTAAATATCTGAAACAATAACATTTTACACCCTTTTCCTGCCTATAATATAAGCAATGTTTCCTCTAGGGTTCGTTGGTCCATGTGCAAAGTACAAAAACTCGTGTGTAAACTCGACAACACACATTATTTGTGCAATATTTTACCGAATTTGCTGCGCGGTTATTCTAAACTGCTGCGCAGCGTCGTTCAAATATCTGAGTTGCTGCGCGGCCGCGCAGCTTGTAGGTAACATTGAATATAAGTCATTATCGAGTAATATTTCCGAAGCATACCGAGTATGATTTGTATTGAAGTCAACCTCAGTAATTGAGTGTAAATTGCCGTATGTTCTTCTTCGCGGCTTTGATTCGTTTTCATTGACTTGACTAAAAATATCTCGCGTTTGATGTCGCGTTTACCTCAATTTGTAAGGCAGTAATTAATCATTTGTCACTTCGGCAATCGTTGAAACACTGTACAGTCCCCCTGTAGACTACTGGCTCTAGTGTGTTTATCCCGTGACTATCGGTCTACCACTATACAACGTCGTTAAATAAATTATAGGATCCTTTGAAGTGTATTTAATGAACACGTTATTAAATGAAACACTGGACATGTTAACAGTCAGACGGCGGTACAGTTATCCACTGTCATTTGGGACTTCACAGCTGTTGGAATGTCATTTGACTAATGTTAGAGTTGATCATTGATATTGACAATATCGACCACTCATTCCATTCCTGTTATCAGATTACTAATTGTTACCATCTTGCCAGAGGCGTCACTGGGGGGGGGGATGCGGTGGGTACAGACTGCACCGGTTGACATCATCAAAATTGGTGAACTCAAATTGTAAAAAAGTCTATATCATTTTGTTATCTGGCACTGGCAGACTCGGAGGAGGAGGTCTATTGGAAAAGTTGTGAAAATGTGTGTGTGGGGGGGCACCATGGGCAACCTAACGTGGTGATACCAACCCTAGTTACCCCTCTGCGTCGGAGAATTTAAAATACTTGATGCTGTTATCTGTTGTTTATAACGGCAAAATTAATTAACATGCTTTAAAACAGGGGTCGGGAAACCATGGCTGCATCTGGCTCTCAGACAAATGTTCGATTATAAAATTTTAAATTTAAAAAAAAACAGCTTTATTCAGACTCCTTTGATCTACATATTAATTGAATATTTAAAAAAACAGCATAACAATTAACAATGTTATTAAAAAGAATTCAAAGACAATTATTGTAGGTTTAGTGTTAAAATTACACAAAATGCACACATTTACTTGAATTTTTAGTTTTAAACATAATGTATGGCTCTCACAGAATTACTTTTCAAAATATGTGCTGTTTATGGCTCTCTCAGATTAAAAAAAGTTTCCCGACTCCTGCTTTAAAATCGAGATTCCCTTTAAAAAACAACAACAGATTTATTTGTCAATAATTTAAATATATACAAAAGATGTGTTAATAAGATGTGTTAGAAGGATGTGTTAATACGATCTGTTAGAAAGATCTCTTAGTTATATTAAACCTCATATTCCCATCAATAAACTTCATTCAACCAATTGCTAAACATTTATGTTCCCACCCTTACCCTCCTCTTAAATCCTGGGAGGAGAAAAAAAACGGAAATGCCCAGAGACCCATTTTCACTGAATTCTGCGAATCTCCTCTGTGACCCACTCACATACACTTCTGAAGTCTTACAACGTTTTTTTTTAAAAAAACGCCAGACTCTACTCCCTGGACCCGTCTCCAATATTTGCACAACCGTCCCTATAGCCTACGTCATCGGCCAACCCCACATCTTCAACTGTCGCCCACAATCTTCCATTCCCACAAACCTCTTTGACGTCCAACACTCGACTTTCTGCCAGATTGCCCTTAGCCGGATTTTGACTTAACTGCTCAGTTCCGTTACCCCCCCCCCGGGCCACGCCCCGCAAACCCCCACTCCTCAAACAAGAAAAAAGAAGTAGAAACACAACTCAACTATTTTCTTACGTCACACGAGCTTCGAAACTTTTTAAAAAGCCAGAATTAAGTATTTTTTTTTAGAACTGACTGGAAGAAATATCATAAACTTCCGTCCTGAGAAAAAAGTGAAAATTCTCTTTAATGTTCAGCCTAAATTCAAAAACACCTCAACATTTCATTAAATTATATTAGATGACTTTAAGTTATAGTAGATGGCATTAAATTATATTAGATGACAAAATTATATTATACGACATTTAATTATATTAGATGACATTAAATTATATTAGATGACATTAAATTATATTAGATGACATTAAATTATATTAGATGACATTAAATATATTAGATCAGTGCTTCTCAAACTTTTTGGTATGGCGGACCGGCAGGAATTTTTCCATTGCACCAGGGACCGGTGAACTATTTTCCCTGTACTGACATGGTATCGAAATGTAATTCATTTTATGTTATTTATGTAATATTATGATGCTTATTGCCGAAAAATTGAAATATTATATTTATATAGGGTTAGTAGTAATAGTTGCAAATGGAGGATTATAATTATATTTTTCTGTCCTTTCTTGAAAACTTCTGCGGACCGTCAGCGGAAGGTCCACGGACCGGTACCGGTCCGCGTACCACCACTTTGAGAAGCACTGTATTAGATGACATTAAAATTACGAATTTTGTTTAAATGAGCTCTGCAAAATAACACCAGTTCTGCTTGATAACACGACTTATGTGAATAAAACTGTTTATTTTTAACTAAATTGTCTTTAAAAGGATACAATTTGACATAGATAAATGACAATTTATATTTAAAACGCTTAACAATTGAAATGAAAGGTTCAATACTTCTCCGTGTAGCGATTGAAAAACTTCTGCTCTTATGGGTGGAGAACATACCTTTTTTATTAAGAACAAATTGAAAGGAAAGCCGAAAAAAATGGTTATTAACGAATAGTGTGGCAAGAAATGTTGAGCCAAACTTACGGAAGTACCGCGTGAAATCAAAGAATTTCTTTTTGAAAATATCAGGAAACATTCAAAATTCATAAACGTTCTATAAAAAAAATATTAAAATATTAAAATGCTAAAATTAACTTGGAGATGGATTTGTTCACATGCAACGCTTTGTTTAACAATACAACAACATTATTTTACGGTGTACGTAACGAGATCGGTTGTTGTCTTTAGCTCTCTACAGCATGTCTTTTCTTTAGAAAGAAATGTTATCGTTTTTGTTTTAATAACTCTTCATGAGTAAAGCTGCTAGTTATAATAAAAATAAACTTATAAAAAAAATGTAACAATAATAAAAACTAATTAAGAGGGAGGAAAAAGGGTAATCATAATACAAGAATGCATAGGCTTTTCTATATCAGCGCCAGAAAAACTACTTTTTTTTTGGTTGTGCTACAAACAACTACATCCGGGGCATTTAACTACGAGTCTGTGTTCTTGTATTCAGACAAATAGCATAGCGCGCAGCAATGGTATTACCGAAAGTACCAAGAAGACATTTTTAGTACAATGTATTCAGTTGCCTCGCCTCCCAGCCCTGACAGCGTTGTGGAAATCTAGAAAATGGACGCCGTCTGATGTCTTTGAGTGGTGTATGAGGGTATCAAACAAGAGAGACGCCTGCTATTGAATTAAATGGGATTATTATTCGCATGGTATTAGGTTAATGCTAAAAGCTTTCTCCCTAGCCCTGCTGGCATCCTCTTCGCAATCCGGTGTTTCGGTTTTCTTCGGTTGACAAGAGGTGGCAAAAAGTGTTGC
Source organism: Ampullaceana balthica (assembly GCA_944989445.1). Taxonomy (NCBI): domain Eukaryota; kingdom Metazoa; phylum Mollusca; class Gastropoda; family Lymnaeidae; genus Ampullaceana; species Ampullaceana balthica. The sequence continues at coordinate 269,048 of CALYLW010000925.1, forward strand.
GGTTTTCTTCTGTTGACAAGAGGGGGCGAAGAGTGTTAGGGATTTCTTCGGTTGACGATATGTGGCGTAAAAAAGTAACTTTTTTGTTTTTGTTTTTGGTTGACAAGAGATGGCGCCTAAATTATATATTATCATTATTATTCAGTAATTATAAAATAAGCCAACAAAAAGAAAGAGTTCATAGGGCCAGGAGCGCCAGTACGGATTAGCAAAAGGAACCGCGAAGAACGCAGCGGACGCCAGCTCTGAGGAAACCTTCCAATGGGGGTTGCACCCTAGGTAGGTCATTGATGATCCCCCGCAAAGCGGCGGTCCTAACCATTGAGACTCGTATGCTTTGCCGGGGTGGCGCCAAAGTGGTAGCGGGTCATAGTAAGGCAATTCCACCCCTCCTTGTGAGGTTAACTTAGAGGTAGGCATCTTCGACTTTCTGTTCTGGATGCCCAGGTGGCTGCTTCAAAAGTGACCGCTCCGTTCCCCAGCTGTCACGTCCTTTCCTGGGGGAGGGAGCCAGACAGCTGGGAGGGTCTTCCATGAAGAGCGTTAGGCTCGAGGCTTCTGATTTTCTTCCACATGTAGGATCCTTGGCTGATAATGTTCTAAAAGTGAATACAAACTCAAAAACATACGTCGTTTAAACGCTTATATTACATCATTGTTATTCAAACACGTGGCACTGAAAATTGCAATGAAAGCCATGACTTCAATTTTCTGATATGATTTTGTGAAATCACGTGTCTGAAGCTACTAATTTTTCATTACATCTGTAACATTAATTCTGACATTACTAATGTGTCGTTACATCCTAAATATTAAAAATATGACATTACTAATGTGTCATTGATTACATGACATTACAAAAATGACAGTACTAATGTGTCATTGCATCCATGACAGTACAATTCTGACATTACTATTGTGTTATTGCAGCCATGACAGTATTATTCTGTCACATTTCCGAATGGACAGCTCCGACTTGAATCTACAAGCTTGTATAAAAAAAACACATTCATTTTGGGCCATAGCAACTAAATAAAACAAGGGAGGATAAACAAGCTTATCAGTGCGTCCGTTATCTTCCCCCCATAATCAAGTGCCCTCCGAAAAGGCAACTCACCCAAAGGGCAAACAGAGAGTCTGCGGCGCGTGGCTGAAATAATAAGAGGCTGATAACACCAAGGGACGGCGCCGTGAGGAGGCCTCGAGATTATCAGTTATCTTTAATCAGCGCCGACGGTCCTTAAAATTGTTTTTGTCACCTCCATTTTGGAGATCCGCCGTCTTCATTTTTCTTTTAGGTCTATCTTACAGCTGTGACCACTGTATGCGATCACCAAACAAACGCACAAACATATCTATCTTACAGCTGTGACCACTGTATGCGATCAACAAACAAACGCACAAACATATCTATCTTACAGCTGTGACCACTGTATGCGATCAACAAACAAACGCACAAACATATCTATCTTACAGCTGTGACCACTGTATGCGATCAACAAACAAACGCACAAACATATCTATCTTACAGCTGTGACCACTGTATGCGATCAACAAACAAACGCACAAACATATCTATCTTACAGCTGTGACCACTGTATGCGATCAATAAACAAACGCACAAACATATCTATCTTACAGCTGTGACCACTGTATGCGATCAACAAACAAACGCACAAACATATCTATCTTACAGCTGTGACCGCTGTATGCGATCAACAAACAAACGCACAAACATATCTATCTTACAGCTGTGACCACTGTATGCGATCAACAAACAAACGCACAAACATATCTATCTTACAGCTGTGACCACTGTATGCGATCAACAAACAAACGCACAAACATATCTAGCTTACAGCTGTGACCACTGTATGCGATCAACAAACAAACGCACAAACATATCTATCTTACAGCTGTGACCGCTGTATGCGATCAACAAACAAACGCACAAACATATCTATCTTACAGCTGTGACCACTGTATGCGATCAACAAACAAACGCACAAACATATCTATCTTACAGCTGTGACCACTGTATGCGATCAACAAACAAACGCACAAACATATCTATCTTACAGCTGTGACCACTGTATGCGATCAACAAACAAACGCACAGACATATCTATCTGACAGCTGTGACTTCTGTATGCGATCAACAAACAAACGCACAAACATACACAAAATTATCATAAAATCGATAATAATTTTTTTTAAATACCTTTTTTTTATATTTGAGATGTAATGGTTTTGATTTCGTCTAAATATTGTTGTGACCATAATTAAATATGAGCCTGTAGATATGACCCAAGGCGAAGCAATACGCCGCAGACTTGCTGATAGATGGTGTAAAGAAAAGGGGGGGGGAAGACCTGACACAAACAGCAGCACAAAGAAATGAGAACAACGCACCGCCCCAACCCAATATGCACAACCTTCGCTTGTCAACCATAAATTGTGATAGCTAGACCCTTGCCAGGGTCATTCGTCATGCTTGCTTGCTCGCCTCGTCTTGTGCTTGCCCTAATTTCCGGCGAATCATATATATACTAGATACGACCCGTGGCATAGCATACGCAGCAGACTTGCTCATAGATAGAGCAAAGAAAGGGGTAAACGGGGGTGGGGGGATGAACGGACACAAACTACAGCACGAAGAAATCAGAACAACCTCGGGGGGGGGACTTGCTGACGTATGATGGTCTCGAGACACGCGCACTGCGGATAGCTACCTGCCCCCACCGTGCATTAACATAGCTTGCCAACCATAAACTGTGATTGGCCGAACCTAGCGAGGGTCAGCTATGTTCGCAAAAAAGGGGGAAAGAATGGGCAAAAACAAAAAATTTTAAAAATTAAAAAATAATGTTTCTGCTGAGACTTGAACCCAGTACCTTCCGCGTGTAAGGCAGACGTGATAACTACTACACTACGAACCACATGTTAATCTATCTAGAAACAAAGCAACTGAACGCAAGAAGCATTGTTGGTCTTTAGACATGCCACCCCTTCCATTTGAACCCACTTCATTTGATTTGTCGACCCCAGCGAGGGTCATTCGTCATGTTTATTTGCACACTACTCGATCTTGATCTTGTTCTGGTGAAATGTATATATACGAGTGTATCATCCGTCAAAAATGACGGAAGTTTTCAAAATAAATACACATCAGAACACAAAATAACGTAATACAGAACTTTCATTTATTTTATTTATTTTTATTTGATTCATGTATTATCATATTAAACAATTTTATGCGAAAACTTCGAAAAGTGTTATTTTTGGTGCAGCACTATAAAACATTACAACCATTCGCAGCGCCCCCTAACAGCATTACATCCATGCGCAGCGCCACCTAACAGCATTATACCATACACACAACTGGAATTATGTATATTAATAGATAGATAACTGGATTCAAATTTTGAGTCTTTGGCCTAATGTTTTACGAAATGAATTAAAAATAATGATAATAAAGAAATTATTTTTGAGACTCTAAAATTAAAAAGAGACATTGTGAATTTATAGCTTTAATTAGTTGGAAATCTCTTAACACTTACTTCATGTCTTATGTGTACTTTTATCAGTTTGTAATCCCATAGACGAGGTAAGCCCCATTTTCTTTTTTGTTTTCATTTTTTAAAATCTCTTATTTGATAAGGTTCCAATGCGGCAACGAAAGAACCGTTGATAGCAGGTTCTTTTTAAAGACAGACTTCTAGGACTATGCTCAAATTTAAAAATTGCAGACGCATGTTTGAAATGGTCTCCAAAAGTAGCGTCTTGCGTCCTTAAGCAAGACACCATCTTGAATTATGTATAATTATGAACGTCTCACAGCTCACAATAAATCTGACCACAGGGCAGCTGTAAGGATGGTCAGGAAAAACTATTCATGTCTTCGAAACTAACATAGACTCAGCTTGTAAATAGGCTGATATGGGCACAGTCCCTTAACCGATAGATAGCAGTGTTATCAAGTGTGTTGTCAACATCGACTACTTATAAATAGGTAGATATGGGCACGGTCCCTTAACAGATAGATAGCAGTGTTACCAAGTGTGTTGTCAACATCGACTACTTATAAATTAACCTCCACCGATTTCTATCTTAGTAATGATACATTTTATCGGTGAATAGACGCTCGTGTAAATCCTTTGAACCTGGAAGCCAAAAGATATTTAACGAAAGGTCGCCCTGAATTTTGGGGTGAAACTCGTCATATGGTAACTCCAACATCGAAGGTCTTTAAAAGATAAGGAGGTCCTCATAAATAAGAGGACCTGTTCTTTCTGTGTCCTGACCTCTACACCCCTCACCCTTGACCACTCAACAAAAATCTGCTCGATAAGAAGGTATCAGGACCACTGCGTCATAAGCTGACCACCAGGTCTTAAGCTGACCACCATGTCTTAAGTTGACCACCATGTCTTAAGCTGACCACTAGCTCTTAAGCTGAACACACAGAAATAAACGGTAAAAAACTTGACCAAACTAATTTATGACCGATGACCAAAGATGGGAGACAAAGTTGATCAGACAAGCCATCTTGTCCAAGAAAAATAGCTGTTAAACCACATATGCACAACTAGACACAAAACGATCGTTCGTATAGAAGGAGCGTCTGTAATTTATAAGATAAGGAAAGATAAGATCTACACTTACACTTCGCAGACGGCAGTGTGGAATACGTTACGTTTCCCAGTATTGTAATGCTGCCCGAAGATTAAAACTCCGAAGGTCGGAATTATCCTCCCCTTTTACAGATACACGGGCGGGGACATGGGGGAGTAACTCTTAATTACCGCCAACGTCTCCGCGAATGGACGAATCGAAATTGGAGTCAAGGAGTCAAGGGGGCGAAACTCGTGAGAAGTCTATGGGTGTACGCTGGTAATCGTTCATTCGATTACAGAAAACACCAACAAGATGTTTTTCCCATGCAAGGTTTAACTGCCATTGCCATGGGGAAGTATGGGTAACGCTGAAACGCATTCAAATGACTCTCAGAGAATCTGTGGTTTTACAAACCGTTGGAAAAATTTTCTTATGTTTTCTGTCTTGACTCTTTTAAGATTTGATCTCCTAGCTCATAGGTTGGCAAACTGCGGCTCGCGAGCAACCATGTGGTTGTTTCGATGTGAATATGTGGCTCTCCGGTTCCACGCGCAAATATTTATAACCATTTTCAAAAATCATGTTAGTGGCTCTTTTAAAACTGGGAAATTTTGTAAATTTTGTAATTTGGCTCTTCCGTCTACAAATGTTGCCGACCCCTATCCTAGCTAATTTATGATCCAGCCAACGGATGTAATTCTTTTTAAATTTTAATTTCACTTACACAATCTTTCATTGGTGAGTTGTAACCATGGGCCGTTATAAAAGCAGAAGTATAATTAAGTCACATGCTGGCTTCAGCTAGATACTATCGAGATACTATCGACTGGACTCCACTTCCGGGTCAAGGAATCCGTATGGAGAAGCGTCGACTTTGAAGTACAAAAAAGTAATCACAAGAGATATGCCACCACCCTGAATGCGAAATGGGAGTTCGGTTTAAGAGTACATCGCCCTAGAATTCAATGATTTTCGTTATTCGGTCCATGGTTTGTACGGAAAGTACTCTCGAAAATTGTACTTTGTAACCAAAATCCATGGGGATGTATTGTAATTTGTTTAATGCAGCGCTTGAGTTGAATTATAAACATTCATTTCGATAGCCGGTTTATAATATTTCAATAGCCAGTAATTTAATATAGTTTTCTTTTTTTTAAAGTGCTATTAGCCAGTAAAACTTATTTATTAGGTCACGTTTCTTGGACTTTACGATTTTTATTTTGTCAAATATGTATAAAAAAAATAATTTAAAAAAACTCGCGCGTGTCGCACAAAACCCCGAAAGGTTTTTCAATGATCCGATATTCGCTAACTCCCGATTAACTCAACGTATACAGTGCTACTGTAAGGTGTCCAGCATTGGGGCGAAGGTGCCTGAAACCAAGTACATTGTTACATACTCAGGATGGTTAAATGTATTGGTGTAAGAAATAGGTAACATTGTAGGACACTAATATTTTAGATGGAGCTGTAAACTATTCCTAATTGTTTAACTTTCAATAATAACACAAATTAATATTTTTTTTAAATGTTGTTTAAGCATAGCGTGGAAAATAGAGAATATTGAAAAAAACGAAAAAATAAAGTAATTGCCGCAACCTGTAACTCTCTAGTACCATAAGACGCTACACCCACCAACACCCAACCGCAACACAAACTCGCTCTCCCTACCTCGTACATACAAAACCCCCCCAACTAATACCCCCCCCCCTAAACCCAACCCCAATTCCAATATAACCCCCCCAACTACCCTGTGACCCAAAAGAAACCACACCATACACCCACACAAATCACCCCCCCACCCAAAACCCTGTCCCCCACACAAGAAAATGCCCAAAACCCCCCATCCTCCCTCCCCCATTCTCTCCTAACTAACAAAAGTCAAGAAAACCATGCCGACTCCAAAACGAGGCAACGTAAGTAACTACCAAAATGCCAGCATCTTCTAACCCAAAGACAAACACCCCGTATATATAATAACGTAAGCCTATGAACCCAAAACCCACGAACCACTGTCTATACTGACCCCTCACCCTCGACTCCCCCAAACTATCATACCAAAACCCACACCCCCACCAACGCCACCCCACCCCCCACCCCATCACCTTACCTAAAATCCTGACCCAGAACCCATCCAATTAACCCAGTACCGAACATATCAGCCCACTTAATCACGTAAATACCCACATTTCCCTTCCAACTCCAACACATTAGCGATTTTCGACATCCGATTGGCTGGATCAAGCTCGCATACTTTTCAATTTTTTCCGTGCATCCTTTATTTAGTGTGGTGTTTATGGTGTGCAGATCTGATGAACAAAACAAGGATGACGTCAATTAATAGAGCTAGCCACCATAAACAGCCGAGATATACTTATAGTGATTATATTAACGACATGCTAGCCACCATAAACAGCCGAGATATACTTATAGTGATTATATTAACGACATGCTAGCCACCATAAACAGCCGAGATATACTTATAGTGATTATATTAACGACATGCTAGCCACGATAAACAGCCGAGATATACTTATAGTGATTATATTAACGACATGCTAGCCACCATAAACAGCCGAGATATACTTATAGTGATTATATTAACGACATGCTAGCCACCATAAACAGCCGAGATATACTTATAGTGATTATATTAACGACATGCTAGCCACCATAAACAGCCGAGATATACTTATAGTGATTATATTAACGACATGCTAGCCACCATAAACAGCCGAGATATACTTATAGTGATTATGTTAACGACATAAATCTACCCATCGAAATATACTCATAGGTGTCACTGCCGTGGTCAGTTTATATTTTAGTTTATAGCCTGGAGTCCTTCTCCTACTATGTATTCTCTGTTGATGTGCTCCTCTAACAGATTTCGTCCAATTTTTAGAATATCACGTTAAAAACTAACAAATTATTAATTTATTAGTAAAAAAACAACAACTAAAAACCCGAGGTAATTTTCGTGCGAGATATTTTAGCAAGATTAAATTTCAAACGCTTCCGGTAATTCACTTCATTCTGACCTTAGGCTTACCTTGAGGAGAGGTCAAGGCTGTCAGTGCTGTAGCACTCACTAGAAGACGGACTGTTACGTTTTACTGTTTAACGTTAAATATGGAGCCAGAATTTCTGTTTGTAGGAAGACGGCATTCTTTCAATGAAATTGGCAAGAGAAATTGTTCTGAAACTAATTGTTCGATGATATCTCATCGTATCTGTTGCAGACACTTCTACTATACAGAAGATTAATGCTTCCTGCGCTTAACCAAAGGCGTACGTCACCTCCTACACTTTTATTAGAATTTCAAATATCGATAGAGAGTTTGTTTTCCTGGTTTCCAGACGTTTTGTGCAATTCATTTGTCTGATTTAAGTCCGCTTAACAGTGGAGATTTTAAATTATCTGTACAGTGCACAAACATACAACTTTTCAAAACATGATTTCATAGTAATGAAAAATGTAACATATAGATTACGGTACTTAATGACTAATACTTCTTTTCGTCTTACTACGTTTCATGTTAAAGCTATAGGAGCTAATCCAAAATAAAAAATCGTTTTGCATAAAATAAAACTTTTAAAAAAAGTAATCAAAATTATTTTAAGATCTAATAGAACCAAGGCGTTGTATTTGAACTCCCAAACTGTAATAAAAAATATCTAATAGGCAACAATTTATTTAGTCATTTAAACATATTTAAGCTATAAAACGATTTTACCATTTATTATTATTAATTTTATATGCAGCAATCTTTGCGCTTCAAATTGAACTAACTGAAATCAAACTAGAAGATTGGTTTTACCACAGTTCTGACAAGATTATTAGAATAAACGTTCGCTTAATTAAGTTTACACGATTTGATATGTTTAGGCGATTCATCATCATCCTCATCATCATCATCATCATCAGTCCCGTGACAGTTGCGGTCGTTGGGGGCGAGCGCATGGACACATCAACAGATAACGATCTCCACATTTGCCTATTTTGAGCGGCGGCCAATAATTCACTGCAATTTCATCCCTTTCCATTCCTTTATGCTGTCCAGACAGCTTTTCCGCTGTCGACCTCTTCGCCGGCCCCCTTCTACAGTGCCTTGAAGGATATTTTTTTGTCAGGGTTATCATGTCGCAGTACATGACCGAACCATGTCATCTTACGTCTCTTAATTGTTGCTGTAAATGGTTTCTTGATTAGAAACTCACAAATATCGTGCTTCAGGGCATCGAGAGAAAAGTGGTGGTAGCCAACTTGAGAATTATTTACTAATTTAATTTTTTTTACCTAATGTTTGCCCATGTAGACTGAACTTAGCTTGTGAATTTAACGTTGATCGTAAGGCATTCAAGTCCAAGATAAGTCAACACAATTATACAACAAAATGCTTGACGTCTGTTGGCATCAATGTTGAGAGGATGAAACAAGTTTAAAAGCTATCTAGCTTATTAGGAAGTGGGTTTAGTGTTTAACTCACATGATTCCAGGCTGACAGACGAACGTGTCATTGAATTGATGAAAGACGTGGGTCGAAAAACAGACGCTTTAAATTAATAGCCTCACAAAACGTTAAGGAGAGAGAAAGTAGAAGCGAAGAGAATTAGAGACCTGGAGATTGTAACCTAAAAGGTTTTAACCAGATCTCTTGTGAATATTTAATCGAATCTGGTTCCGGGCATGGATGTCCCGGCAAACATTTGACCCGCGATACCGCGGTCGCCTGGGGTCAAGTCAAACACTAGTCGCCGTGCCTCGGTCTCCACCAACTAGTGTGTCTATCAATGGCCTGAGACAATGAACGATGGTGTTTCTTGTCGTCCAGTTTCTCGTATGTGAAAACCGGCTTTATCTGGGTTTGTGTGGTTAAATTTTTAACGAAATCGCCTGGCTAAATTGGCCTAAACCCCTTTCATCATGGTGTTACTTTTTTCTCATATCGAGACACATTTTCGTCTACACTCGGCAATATTCTAGGGAAATATGGTTTTATGCAGGGGGAAAAAGTCATCAGGGCGAGCGATAAATGAAGTTAGACTTTAAGAAAACTGGTAGATAATTCCATAGCTTTTTAAAAAATACTAATTCCAGATTATATTTTGCGCATCTTACAATTGATGTCTAAAATTAAATCTTCTATTTATAAAGTTTGAAAGTAACATAATAATAATATTACAGCTTTATATAATGTGAAGAGAAGAGCACTAGCGAAATAATAAAAACACTTGAGAAAATATTTGAATCTTTTTGTAAGGTTTATAATGTCAATCTCAATACATTGGATGTCTATTTTTTAAATACTAGCAGCCACCAAGATCTAATAAACAAATGTTTTCCGTCTTTTAACTCAAATTTTATAAAAAAAAATCACTATAGTAAAAATAAAAAAAAACATGCCATTGAATTACGTTAGATTTTCTCTCCGCCCGAATGACGTCATCCCTGGTAAAGACCAGACAAACTGTTGGTCCAGAGTCTTGCTAATGCCCAGCGTGTACAATGGGTCTGCCAGGACCCCAGGAGGTCAATCGGATTACGCCGCAAATGGCGGTCTCTATGTGAAGTGCGACCCCGTGATTGTAATAAGTACATTTTCCGCCTTACTATATGTGCCGGTATTTATAATAAGTACATTTTCCGCCAGACTGTATGTGCTGTTGTTTAAGATAAGTATATTTTTGCCCCACTATATGTCGGTTTATAATAAGTACATTTTCCACCCGACTTTATGCGCCGGTGTTTATAAGTACCTTTGCCGGAATATTTTATTTTCCTTGTGTGTATATGTTAATGTTTTCTGCGCATATGAAAATGCTATTTAAGTCTTCTTGTGTGAATTAAAAGAATATATATGCCCCACTGTCACAAGTTATTGGGTTTATATATGTCGTAGATAAAAACCACTTGTCTGTCTTAAATATCTTTATAGATAATGTTTTCCCCATATTAATTAATTTATCTTAATATATTGGTATATATTATATGCACATGTCAATTCACATGTCTTAAAAGTCTTTGGTTATATTATATAGATCTAGATCCACTTAAAAGTCTTGTGTTATATTATATAGATCTAGATCCACTTAAAAGTCTTGGGTTATATTATATAGATCTAGATCCACTTAAAAGTCTTGGGTTATATTATATAGATCTAGATCCACTTAAAAGTCTTGGGTTATATTATATAGATCTAGATCCACTTAAAAGTCTTGGGTTATATTATATAGATCTAGATCCACTTAAAAGGCTTGGGTTATATTATATAGATCTAGATCCACTTAAAAGTCTTGGGTTATATTATATAGATCTAGATCCACTTAAAAGTCTTGGGTTACATTATATAGATCTAGATCCACATATTAAGTTCGTACACTGAGTCCACCGTCCTTCGGGCATTTGGTACTCTTAATAGAATTGAACATCTTCGTGATCCAATAATGAAGTGTGGCCTCCATGCTGTTAGAAACTAACACTGCTGTCACGCTAAATGGCTCACGTCCCTAGCTCCACTTGGCGGGAAACCTTTTAACTTACTGAAAAAAAAAGAAAAAAAAAGTTCTTCCAGCGCAGTGCCAGTCATTATAATCACGTGACTTACTTAAAGGCGTCTTGAAAAAAAAAGTCGTTATCACAACACGAAATCTTGGATGTCACCAACTACGGAGCGTAACGAGCCAAGATTGCGGAGTCGTGTGCAGATTTTAAGTGGAGTATTTAGCATAAGTTCTTGTTCTATAGTGGTTATAAAATTGGTGGCTCTAGTATGACAGGTTATAGTCTACGAGTCTATGAGAAATTTTCCCTCTAAAGTTATGTAGTCCGTGTGCAAATTATCAAACAAACAAACAAAACAAAAAAAAATTTAATAAAAAACACCTGGTGTGTAAAGTTGCACGGCAGCTAATTTGTGTGACATTTTTACCAAATTTGATGTGCGGTAATTCTATTCTAAACTGCTGCGCGGCGTCGGTCAAATAACTGCCCGGCATCGCAGCCAAAATGGAACATTGTCTACGAGGTTTAAGTATTAAAATGTAAATATATAAAGCTAAATTGTTAGTTTAGTTTTTGAGACCTTTTCCAGAATATCCATCATCTGTATGGTACCCATTACCTATTGACCTATCACTCTTCTATCTAGTTCAATCACTGACTAGTTAACTCATGTCAAAGTCAATCATTGACCTAGTTAGATAGTGTCAAAACCCATCAATGTCTAATGCACTCCTCCCAAAGTCCATCATTGAGCTAGTGCACTACTGTCAAAGTTTATTATTGACCTAGTGCACTATTGTCAAAGTTTATTATTGACCTAGTGCAGCATCAACTGCCATGAAGCCAGACTCAGGAAACATGTCTAAAATCATTTGCATTCGTTGACCCGTTTGTTTTAGACTTGTCAAGGTTATTTTCTATCTAACCATCTAAATCACCCGCAGCCCACTTTATTCACTATTGTTTAAGGCTCCAGAGGTTTGACTGTCCCGCTGCCCACTTTATTCACTATTGTTTAAGGCTCCAGATGTTTAACTATAAATGGCTGAATAAGGGTGACATCCAATGCCTCCCCCATTCGTGCAATGACGCTTTATTAAAAAACTAAATTTGATTGTTGTTTAGAATATTCTTACAAGCAGCAATGTGGACATTTCGAAAACTCAGTGCATTTCTAGACATTTCTATAACTCTCTACACATTTCTATAACTCTCTACACATTTCTATAACTCTCTACACATTTCTATAACTCTCTACACATTTCTATAACTCTCTACACATTTCTATAACTCTCTACACATTTCTATAACTCTCTACACATTTCTATAACTCTCTACACATTTCTATAACTCTCTACACATTTCTATAACTCTCTACACATTTCTATAACTCTCTACACATTTCTATAACTCTCTACACATTTCTATAACTCTCTACACATTTCTATAACTCTCTACACATTTCTATAACTCTCTACACATTTCTATAACTCTCTACACATTTCTATAACTCTCTACACATTTCTATAACTCTCTACACATTTCTATAACTCTCTACACATTTCTATAACTCTCTACACATTTCTATAACTCTCTACACATTTCTATAACTCTCTACACATTTCTATAACTCTCTACACATTTCTATAACTCTCTACACATATTTCTATAACTCTCTACACATATTTCTATAACTCACTACACATATTTCTATAACTCTCTACACATATTTCTATAACTCTCTACACATATTTCTATAACTCTCTACACATATTTCTATAACTCTCTACACATATTTCTATAACTCTCTACACATATTTCTATAACTCTCTACACATATTTCTATAACTCTCTACACATATTTCTATAACTCTCTACACATATTTCTATAACTCTCTACACATTTCAATAACTCTCTACACATATTTCTATAACTCTCTACACATTTCAATAACTCTCTACACATATTTGAACTGTTATTGTACTTCTCTGAATGAATGACATAGTTTTAGAGGAAAGCGTATAGATTTAAGCGGTGTGATGGTTTCTTATGACATTTTTTTAAAATGTAAATAAATAATAACGTTATTAAAAATGCAAAAGAGAACCTAACACGAGGTGTTTTGACTTCCGGTTCATTGCATTTTGTGGCCGCCCTTCTGGAAATAAAAATATGTGGGTTAGAAAGTAATCCAATTTAGATGACGCGTTTGCTTTTTCTTGGTCATACTTGATACAATAACCAGGGAAAGAACTCTGGCGTGCCTGGTTTTGATTATTTTTTCCACCGCAGTTATCCTTTCAGTGAGTTAGGTCTGGCGAGCTGTTGCTCTCTTTGTGTTCGGGACTATGTAGCTTGAGAGATTTTATATTTTTTTTTACGTCTTGTCTCTTAAAATTTTAACGTGTAGAGCTAATTTGACAAAGTACTCCTAAAGTCATGCTTCACACCAGTCTCGTCTTCATCATCTGAACTATCTTTAGAATACATGCCTCGCTTCTATAATCGCGGCTCAGAGTTTCGACATCTGCCCTATCTCTACAATCTGATACTAATTTAATATATGCCTGGGTTCCAGTATCAAAGCTAAGATTATGTACATCTGCCTTTTTGTCATCATGCTAGCAAAAATCTTTGACATCTGCACCGTCACTATCATCTGTGATTAGATATTTAACCTATTGATTGTTGACATTTGCTTCGTCTCAGTAATCTGATCTTTGAATCGGCTACGTCCTCATAATCTGATCTTTGAATCGGTTACGTCCTCATAATCTGATCTTTGAATCGGGTACGTCCTCATAATCTGATCTTTGAATCGGGTATGTCCTCATAATCTGATCTTTGAATCGGGTATGTCCTCATAATCTGATCTTTGAATCGGGTACGTCCTCATAATCTGATCTTTGAATCGGCTACGTCCTCATAATCTGATCTTTGAATCGGCTACCTCCTCATAATCTGATCTTTGAATCGGCTACCTCCTCATAATCTGATCTTTGAATCGGTTACGTCCTCATAATCTGATCTTTGAATCGGGTATGTCCTCATAATCTGATCTTTGAATCAGCTACCTCCTCATAATCTGATCTTTGAATCGGGTATGTCCGCATAATCTGATCTTTGAATCGGCTACCTCCTCATAATCTGATCTTTGAATCGGCTATGTCCTCATAATCTGATCTTTGAATCGGCTACCTCCTCATAATCTGATCTTTGAATCGGCTACCTCCTCATAATCTGATCTTTGAATCGGGTACCTCCTCATAATCTGATCTTTGAATCGGCTAACTCCTCATAATCTTATCTTTGAATCGGCTACCTCCTCATAATCTGATCTTTGAATCGGGTACGTCCTCATAATCTGATCTTTGAATCGGGAATGTCCTCATAATCTGATCTTTGAATCGGGTATGTCCTCATAATCTGATCTTTGAATCGGCTACCTCCTCATAATCTGATCTTTGAATCGGGTATGTCCTCATAATCTGATCTTTGAATCGGCTACCTCCTCATAATCTGATCTTTGAATCGGGTATGTCCTCATAATCTGATCTTTGAATCGGCTACCTCCTCATAATCTGATCTTTGAATCGGCTACCTCTTCATAATCTGATCTTTGAATCGGGTATGTCCTCATAATCTGATCTTTGAATCGGCTACGTCCTCATAATCTGATCTTTGAATCGGCTACGTCCTCATAATCTGATCTTTGAATCGGGTATGTCCTCATAATCTGATCTTTGAATCGGCTACGTCCTCATAATCTGATCTTTGAATCGGCTACCTCCTCATAATCTGATCTTTGAATCGGGTATGTCCTCATAATCTGATCTTTGAATCGGATACGTCCTCATAATCTGATCTTTGAATCGGGTACGTCCTCATAATCTGATCTTTGAATCGGATACGTCTTCATAATCTGATCTTTGAATCGGCTACCTCCTCATAATCTGATCTTTGAATCGGCTACCTCCTCATAATCTGATCTTTGAATCGGGTACGTCCTCATAATCTGATCTTTGAATCGGGTATGTCCTCATAATCTGATCTTTGAATCGGGTATGTCCTCATAATCTGATCTTTGAATCGGGTATGTCCTCATAATCTGATCTTTGAATCGGCTACCTCCTCATAATCTGATCTTTGAATAGGGTATGTCCTCATAATCTGATCTTTGAATCGGCTACCTCCTCATAATCTGATCTTTGAATCGGGTATGTCCTCATAATCTGATCTTTGAATCGGGTACGTCCTCAAAATCTGATCTTTGAATCGGGTATGTCCTCATATTCTGATCTTTGAATCGGGTATGTCCTCATAATCTGATCTTTGAATCGGCTACCTCCTCATAATCTGATCTTTGAATCGGCTACCTCCTCATAATCTGATCTTTGAATCGGGTACGTCCTCATTATCTGATCTTTGAATCGGCTACGTCCTCATTATCTGATCTTTGAATCGGGTATGTTCTCATAATCTGATCTTTGAATCGGTTACGTCCTCATTATCTGATCTTTGAATCGGGTATGTCCTCATAATCTGATCTTTGAATCGGGTATGTCCTCATTATCTGATCTTTGAATCGGCTACGTCCTCATAATCTGATCTTTGAATCGGCTACCTCCTCATAATCTGATCTTTGAATCGGCTACCTCCTCATAATCTGATCTTTGAATCGGGTTACGTCCTCATAATCTGATCTTTGAATCGGGTATGTCCTCATAATCTGATCTTTGAATCAGCTACCTCCTCATAATCTGATCTTTGAATCGGGTATGTCCGCATAATCTGATCTTTGAATCGGCTACCTCCTCATAATCTGATCTTTGAATCGGCTATGTCCTCATAATCTTATCTTTGAATCGGCTACCTCCTCATAATCTGATCTTTGAATCGGCTACCTCCTCATAATCTGATCTTTGAATCGGGTACCTCCTCATAATCTGATCTTTGAATCGGCTAACTCCTCATAATCTTATCTTTGAATCGGCTACCTCCTCATAATCTGATCTTTGAATCGGGTGCGTCCTCATAATCTGATCTTTGAATCGGCTACCTCCTCATAATCTGATCTTTGAATCGGGTGCGTCCTCATAATCTGATCTTTGAATCGGGTATGTCCTCATAATCTGATCTTTGAATCGGGTATGTCCTCATAATCTGATCTTTGAATCGGCTACCCCCTCATAATCTGATCTTTGAATCGGGTATGTCCTCATAATCTGATCTTTGAATCGGCTACCTCCTCATAATCTGATCTTTGAATCGGGTATGTCCTCATAATCTGATCTTTGAATCGGCTACCTCCTCATAATCTGATCTTTGAATCGGCTACCTCCTCATAATCTGATCTTTGAATCGGGTATGTCCTCATAATCTGATCTTTGAATCGGCTACGTCCTCATAATCTGATCTTTGAATCGGGTACGTCCTCATAATATGATCTTTGAATCGGCTACGTCCTCATAATCTGATCTTTGAATCGGGTATGTCCTCATAATCTGATCTTTGAATCGGCTACGTCCTCATAATCTGATCTTTGAATCGGCTACCTCCTCATAATCTGATCTTTGAATCGGGTATGTCCTCATAATCTGATCTTTGAATCGGGTACGTCCTCATAATCTGATCTTTGAATCGGGTACGTCCTCATAATCTGATCTTTGAATCGGGTACGTCCTCATAATCTGATCTTTGAATCGGATACGTCCTCATAATCTGATCTTTGAATCGGCTACCTCCTCATAATCTGATCTTTGAATCGGCTACCTCCTCATAATCTGATCTTTGAATCGGGTACGTCCTCATAATCTGATCTTTGAATCGGGTATGTCCTCATAATCTGATCTTTGAATCGGGTATGTCCTCATAATCTGATCTTTGAATCGGGTATGTCCTCATAATCTGATCTTTGAATCGGCTACCTCCTCATAATCTGATCTTTGAATCGGGTATGTCCTCATAATCTGATCTTTGAATCGGCTACCTCCTCATAATCTGATCTTTGAATCGGGTATGTCCTCATAATCTGATCTTTGAATCGGGTACGTCCTCATAATCTGATCTTTGAATCGGGTATGTCCTCATAATCTGATCTTTGAATCGGGTATGTCCTCATAATCTGATCTTTGAATCGGCTACCTCCTCATAATCTGATCTTTGAATCGGCTACCTCCTCATAATCTGATCTTTGAATCGGGTACGTCCTCATTATCTGATCTTTGAATCGGCTACGTCCTCATTATCTGATCTTTGAATCGGGTATGTTCTCATAATCTGATCTTTGAATCGGTACGTCCTCATAATCTGATCTTTGAATCGGGTAGTCCTCATAATCTGATCTTTGAATCGGGTATGTCCTCATAATCTGATCTTTGAATCGGGCTACGTCCTCATAATCTGATCTTTGAATCGGGTATGTCCTCATAATCTGATCTTTGAATCGGGTATGTCCTCATAATCTGATCTTTGAATCGGCTACGTCCTCATAATCTGATCTTTGAATCGGCTACGTCCTCATAATCTGATCTTTGAATCGGGTATGTCCTCATAATCTGATCTTTGAATCGGGTATGTCCTCATAATCTGATCTTTGAATCGGGTATGTCCTCATAATCTGATCTTTGAATCGGGTATGTCCTCATAATCTGATCTTTGAATCGGGTATGTCCTCATAATCTGATCTTTGAATCGGCTACGTCCTCATAATCTGATCTTTGAATCGGCTACGTCCTCATAATCTGATCTTTGAATCGGGTACGTCCTCATAATCTGATCTTTGAATCGGGTACGTCCTCATAATCTGATCTTTGAATCGGCTACGTCCTCATAATCTGATCTTTGAATCGGCTACGTCCTCATAATCTGATCTTTGAATCGGCTACGTCCTCATAATCTGATCTTTGAATCGGCTACGTCCTCATAATCTGATCTTTGAATCGGCTACGTCCTCATAATCTGATCTTTGAATCGGGTATGTCCTCATAATCTGATCTTTGAATCGGCTACGTCCTCATAATCTGATCTTTGAATCGGCTACCTCCTCATAATCTGATCTTTGAATCGGCTACGTCCTCATAATATGATCTTTGAATCGGCTACGTCCTCATAATCTGATCTTTGAATCGGCTACGTCCTCATAATATGATCTTTGAATCTGATCCCGCTATGTCGCCTCAACTAAATAAGAGTAACAATGCATTTCTTTGTTTACAGATTTTGACAATTTTAAACCTATGAGCTAAACAATTTAACAATCCCAAGAAAATTCCAGAACCTATTTCGACATTTAATGAACAATAACTAAGATTTGTTATTACAAAATTTGTCCTGCTAGCTGACCAATGTGACCGGTGAACTTCTTTAAGGTCGATGTCCTACTATCAGACCAATGTCCTACTATAAGACCAATGTCCTACTATAGGACCAATGTCTTACTATAAGACCAATGTCCTACTATAAGACCAATGTCCTACTATAAGACCAATGTCCTTCTATAAGACCAATGTCCTACTATAAGACCAATGTCCTACTATAAGACCAATGTCCTACTATAAGACCAATGTCCTATTAAAAGACCAATGTCCTATTATAAGACAAATGTCCTACTATAAGACCAATGTCCTACTATAAGACCAATGTCCTACTATAAGACCAATGTCCTACTATAAGACCAATGTCCTACTATAAGACCAATGTCCTACTATAAGACCAATGTCCTACTATAAGACCAATGTCCTACTATAAGACCAATGTCCTACTTTAAGACCGATGTCCTACTAAAAGACCGATGTCCTACTATAAGACCGATGTCCTACTATAAGACCAATGTCCTACTATAAGACCAATGTCCTACTATAAGATCAATGTCCTACTATAAGACCAATGTCCTACTATAAACCAATGTCCTATTATAAGACCAATGTCCTACTATAAACCAATGTCTTTTTATGAGACCAATGTCCTATTATGTAACAAATTTTCTACTATGAGACATATGTCCTGTTATTAGAACAATGTCTTACTATGAGAACAATGTTCTATTATAAGACCAATGTCCTACTATCAGACCAATGTCCTACTATTAGACCAATGTCTTACTATTAGACCAATGTCCTACTGTGAGACCAATGTCTTACTATCAGACCAATCTCCTACTATTAGACTAATGTCCTACTATTAGACCAATACCTTACTATTAGACCAAGGTCCTACTGTGAGACCAATGTCCTAAATGACACAAATGTCCTACTATGAGACCGCAGTCCGACAATTAGAACATTGTCCTAATATCAGATTGATGTATTCAAAAACACTACCTTGAGATCTTGACCGAGATTAGTAGTAGTAGTAAGTCCCATAACCCGAAGGTCGTCGGGGATCCCTAATGTTTCCGTTACAGCTTACTCGGGGCTTGTTTATACCTGGTGGGGGCCCCAATTCCCTTCCTTAGCGTATCATTTATATTGAATGACCCTAATATGTTGACCATGATAAAAAAACACTCATCTGAATCTATGAAATCTAAACTGAACTCTTTATGTCATTAATCTGAGTGGCATGAAGCGGAATGCCCTGAAATTGACCCTACGACATCCGTACAATGACTAAGAAACGATGACCTTCAACTGGAAAGTTTTACTTGTATGATCTTGCCTTTTAAGTCCGACGCTACCCCACCCCTAACCCCCCCCACCCACACACACACATCCAGGCCCTGATGGGGAATCAAAGGATTTCCTAAAATCAAATAGCTTCATGTCACTACCTGTTACTTGATAGAAGCTTATTCTACCGCCTGCCCCCCATCTCCCATGTAAGCTAACATTGTTACTTAATAGAAGCTTATTCACCGCCTGCGCCGCAAATCTTCCATGTAAGCTAACATTATATATCCCAGAATGTCCCTTTCCTTTCCTTCACCGATAAACGAACTGGGTGAAATATTCAATTCACATTAGAGGCCACTTTATCAGAGATGAGTAAACACAGGGGCGGATCAAGATTGCACGTGGACCCCTGGCTGCAATTCCACCTGGA
The DNA here is from genome assembly GCA_944989445.1 of Ampullaceana balthica. Lineage (NCBI taxonomy): Eukaryota > Metazoa > Mollusca > Gastropoda > Lymnaeidae > Ampullaceana > Ampullaceana balthica. Next base: position 289,213 of record CALYLW010000925.1, read on the forward strand.
GTCCGGTCCAGCCACCTTTATTACACAATATAAGTTTGGGGCACTTAAATCATTAGGGGGGGGCTGGCTTTAGCCCAATTGCACCCCCCTTAATCCGCCGTAGAGTAAACACAACACATGAAACATATTTCCCTTACTTTTTTCAATAGAGAAATAGAAACAATAATTTCAATACATTTAAAAAATTACAATATTGTAATTAAAAACCTTAGATTAACCTTGGAGTATCCCAAAACACCATAAATGTTAGGGGAGATTTGATGACCTTATTTCAGTTAAAATGAATGTTAGGTTGTAAGCGAAGTCATACTTAAATTCAAGCTGCTTAAAGTTTGTGAGATAAAGTCAGTGATACGTTTTAGTCCTTGATCAGTCTTTTTGGAATAAGATTGTCGCCACTTGCTCCCATGAATTAATAAACAACAGCGAACATGTAAACATGGTATGATTGATCCTGACAGGACGTAACAAAACAGCGAACGTTTCGGTAAAGAGCCTTCTTCAACGAACAAATAGTACACAAATAAAACGAATATAAAGAAATACAAACTTAGCTGCGGTGGAATCCAGAGCCAAAGAGAGCATACTCATACCATGTTTAAATTTTATACATCTATTATTGTATAAGCCTGATTGCAGTCTCACCCACATTTTGCTCGCATGATATTGCTTAGTGTTGCAAGTTTTTGTCCATTAAATTTAGGAGGGGAGGGTAATCGGATTTCGGCTCCAGCTCTGGCAAATCCGGAATCCGGTCATTTTTTACAAATCCGAATCCGGTTCCTGCAGGATTTCTCTTCATAAATCCGACCAAATGCAGCTCCGACCTGATTTCAAAAATTTGAATCCATTACACCCCTAAAAATAGAATTGAAATTTGTGTTTGAAACTAACATAATTTCAAGGGGAAACAATAGAAACTTTATGAATAATTTGCGAAAGAGTGAGCATTCCCTGTGACATGAAAAGGAAATGTGTAATTTAAAAAATGTAATTGTCAGTTTTGTTTTAATACTTTCTGCTAATCATATGATAAGGTTTCACATATAGCTCAAGAATTTATCATCAGATATCTGTAGTTGATGGTTAAGCTTTCTAAAACTTCTGTAATTTCATCAAACGTACATGTTTTAGTATTTAACACTTCATGAATATTAATATATTTGGGGCATTTAATTTTTTAATATTAGAACCTCATTTCTAAAATGAGCGGAAATAAATGAGGACTTATATTTTAAAAATAGTTTGTCGATCAATATGCATATAAATTAGTTTTTTTATTTTTTAAAATTATTATTTGCAAAAGGACTCCAATTATTACAAAACATTTTTAAAAAATAATAACCTTACAATACTTAATATTAGATCCCGTAATGACAACAAGCCAATAATACACACACATTTATGTAATTTGGTTTAAATTAATTCCAGGAGAATAAACAGTAATAAGTCTATTAGCTTTCATTATGATTTTAAAAAAACAAATTGTATAATTTGTACCATTAATCATAAACATTATGGGGCTGTCCATAAAGTACGTCACGCTCCAGAGGGGGGGGGAGGGGGTGATAGAAAGTGTGACACTTTGTGACAGGGGTAAGGGGGGGGTCTGGCCATGTGTGACATCACGCTGTTTTATATTAAATTTTGATTATTTTGTTAATAACAAAAACATTTTCGTTCGAAAGTGTGACGTACTTTAGGGGGGAGGGGTCCGAGATGTGTGACAGTTTGTGACAGGGGGAGGGGGGCGGGTAAAATTGGTAAAAAATAGCGTGACGTACTTTATGGACGTCCCCTATATAGAATTATAAAATATAAACAATAAGAAATAATTAAATTTATTCACATGCATGTATTAGTGTTTTAAAAAACAGCAAATGAATTTACTTGAAATTTTTACTTTATCTTTATTAGCCCAGAGCAATTTGTTGAACAATATTTCTTGTACATATTCCATATGCGGGCCACGATGCATCTGAGGTATTCAAGATACTTATTTATAAACATTTACAAAACAGATGTAAAATCAATACAGCATCTTCATCGCCAGCACAAATAAAACAGTTGAGCCATCAGGTCGGCTGATGCACGCACTCAGTGCAAGCATGTCTTTAATTGTTTGTGTTGCCGTCAGAAATCAGACACATTTTGATGACGGAATTTTATTTATTGAAAAAAAAATCTCTTTTCAGTTATATTTAGTCAATTCAAAATAATCTCGTACACAATTTCAATGTCAATTTTGAAAAAAAAATTGATGGGTTACTTTTCTTGCATTAGTAGACACGGCTGGCAATTGTTCAAAAGAAACTTTAACTAAATATTTATTACGATAGAAGTAGAAGGTTTTAAAAATGTTGACGTAGATAGATGCAAAAATGGAGTTAAATCATTTTAAAGGTTGCACTTGTCTTTAACAAAATGAGCCTCAATGATTCAGGCCCTTAACATGTTCAAGAAGAAGAAAGGAATTTACAAAGAAAATATGAAACAGAAAGTAATTTAGTTTGATTACAAGACTTACCGATTCCTTCTGAGTTTTTATTATTTTAAATAATTTATTGACACGTGTGTAAAATTAATTTTTTCCACGATAAATATTAAATAATTACATTTTTTTTTATCATTGGGAGATAGCCATTATTTATTACATTTAAATACTATTTTACCACTATTTCTGAAGATATATAACACGTCAATCCATTCTAGTACATAACAAAAAGTCTATCACAATTTAAAAAAGCTTCTTATTGTGTTTCTCGTGCTTTCTAAACATAACATTCACTTGAGAGACTTTCAATTTTTTCAATTACTGTATTCGAACAACAACAAAAAAACCAACAACATCAACGTGAAAACTGTTATCATGTTATTCGAAAGCACTCTGCTATAACCAATAACATTACTTGGTATTAGACAGTAATCAAATACAATCTGATAAATTTATTAAAACCTCATTAAAACATATTTATATCAAAGGGAAGATTTTTTATTTTTTTAAAACGTAAAATTTGGACCATAATTTTAGAAAGAAAAAGCTAACTTCTATGCTTGACAATAGGCTTGGTCATAATTTACCGGAAGTCTAATAATAGACTTGATCTATAACTAGGTCACCGCCTGAGGTGCCGTAAGGTCAAGTAGTGAATATTTATTCATAACTATTAGAGAGAATGCGCTCATTGAAATTATCTAAAACTTGTTCAAAAGCTTAATTTTATAGAATTTTAAAGAAAAATATAAGGTCATATTATTTGATATATTATAATAATGCGAAATAGAGTTTCCTTGCGAGAGTGAATTTAATATTAATATGTAAATATACAGACTATACTTTTTTATTTTTAGTTCATTCGCTCATTCGTCCGAGAATTTTATACATTCAAATACTATTTACTTCTAAAACGTATGATGTAATTATAATTAAAATCATAATCTTAGTGTAAGTTTAATACTAATAAATACTAAGGCATATATAATTTATATGAACCAACGAAAACAATTTATATTAAATATAAGTTTGTTAGCACTAGTGACTAGTACTAGTGGCGACGGCCGGAACGACCGCTTACACTTTCACTCATCTTAAATAAATGCTTAGGCCTAGGCTTATATATTTAAATTAAAATATCAATAGATGGTTATATTATGTAATATTATATTATGCGAAATGGAACGTCCTTGCGAGCATGAATTATGTAAATGAATTAGTGACTCTGCATCTGCTCTGACTTGAGGCGCGAGGCTCTGGCTCTAGTAATAAGTTAGTAGTAACTAGTTCTAGTTGCTCGTTCGTCCATGAAGTTTATTCTTTCATAATATGATGTAATTATAATTAAAGTCATAATCTTAGTGTAAGTTTATTACTAAAGGCATATATTTTTATAAGGCAAGGGCCAAGGAAAACAATATTAAAATACATATATGTTAATAATTGACTACGCTAGGACTAGTGTTTACCGTAGTTACGAATATGAACGCTTACACTCATCTTTAAATAATTTAAAATACTATGTTACGGCTTATTTATTAAAGTTTTAAGTCTTCGACATTTTAATAACTTTTTTCGGCTGCAAAACTGAGTGAGAAGAAATATCTTTTTTGTCCAAAATAGCACCTGGAACATCGTTTTCAGATAGCACTATAACACTATTAAACACACTGTTGCTAGCCATGTTTGAGAAAGTTTGACCTTACTGACAACGAAGAGTCTAAAAATAGATATGACCGAATGGCCTATGACGCGTTGGGGTCACAGAAATGATCAAGCCTATAAGACTCATACTTGAGTACCGATGTTAGAAATATGCGGCGGGGAAGCGCTTGGAAAAATTCTTATTGTTCAGGGCTTTAACAAAAAAATGCAGTGACGAAACGATTATTACTTTAATAAACAACATTAATTTCATAAACGCCTCCTCACGTGGCTTACCTAGACAGGATTTCTCCGCATGTTGACCATTAGTGTTCTAGGTGTCATAGAATTGTTCATTGTTCAAATACCCCAAATTTCATTACCCACACTCAACATGTGAACACACATCATTCCACTTTCAAACTTCAACACTAAACACTCAACAATCCAAACTCAACATCAATGTTTCCTTTAAGCTGCGTGGCTGCGCAGGTGCGCAGATATCTGACCGATGCCGTGCAGCTGTTTAGAATACCGCGCATCAAAATTTAATAAAATATTGCTAAAAAATTGGTTGCTGTGCAACTTTGCAAACTATATTTTTTACTTGCACACGGACCAACAAACACGGGAATATTGCTCAACATTCCACAATCAAAATTAAACACCCGACAATGTACACCCAACAATACAGGTCCAAATTTAAACACCCAACATGCCAAACTCAACATTTCGCACCTCACATTCCACACCCAATGATCCACACCCCAATCCTTAACCCCAACGCCTCGGCCTCCACACCTCATCACAAGCAAAGTTCCCCTTATGGCGTCCATCGGTTGTCTGTCAACTCAAGTTGGAGCTCTTCTCTTGTCTCCCTCATTACAACGTCTGTGGCTCTATTTCCCCCCTTGTTTTTGCCAATATCTGGCCCCTCATCTCGTGATCAAGTAGGCCAAGGAGCACCCCATCCCCACCCCCTCCCCACACTTGTGTAACACCCCACGTGACAGTTTAGTAGCACCCCGAAGACGTCCGTTTGACGAAGGTTAATTGGAGAACATCCCTGTCTTGGCGTGAGACAGTAGGAGGACGGTGAGATTGGGGGAACGGACGGGGGATGGGGGTGGGGGGATGGGGTGGAAGGTGAAGGTCTTCAATGTTGATGAGAAAAAGTTGTAAATAAATAGAAGAAATTCAGAATGACACAAATGAAATCAAGTATTTTGAAACGTTGTTAAAAAGTTAAATTCTTGTGCCCTGATTGACGGAAAGAATTTCACCAAACACAAAAAGAGAAGGTCCTAGTTATATCAAACACCGTTTTGGTCCTAACCGGACTGGCGCAAACTGTTACAAGCAGGAAGTGGTCACGCAATAAATGAAATTACCATTAGCACAAATGGCTCCCTTAAGCAAAACATTTGTTAGGAAATACAAATTTTCCGTTGTTAAGAGTTTATCATTGAGATTTAGGCAACTGGTAAGAGTAAAAACAGGATGGAAAAAAACCAGGGGCTTTGCCAGAAAAAAGCGCCTGAGTCGAATCCCATGTGTATGCAAGTTCTCTCAAAAGCGAAAAAAAAATGTAACAATTTTTTTCTATGTGGAATTTGAAAATTTGGCAACCCTAGAGCATGGAACCAGGTTTGAAGTCAACATTCTGTCTCCTTACGGTCCTGGGGAAAAAATGAAAAATGATTTGTTTATAAGGCAACTATTTAACTATTTAATTACAGTACTGATTTGCTAACGGTTTGAGTTTTCAAACAGAAATTGTCTGTAAATACACTTAACACAAACTGACTAAGGACAGTCTCTGGGAACTCTGGAAATATCATCTTGTCATATTGTGCGTCGCATAATTTTTTTATTATTATTTTTATTATTAATTTTGTTTTTTAAACAAATCCAGATATCCGTCAGTTTGAGCAAGGCAATGTTTACTGCCTCAAAGTACATTGCGGAAAACAATCGCAAAGAAATAGCTTCTATTCTATTTGCAGTAATTTAAAGATATTAATTTAAAACTTTAATTTAAAACACGCCCGCCTAATAAAGCTGAAATGTCGTTAAAGACGGACCAAACCATTCGTAATAATTTTCGCCAGCTCACTGATACGTACCGACAATGAAAATAATTTTGTTTTGTTTAAAAATCAATGTAATAAATGACTTAACCAATCTTCTAATAAAATACATTTCCTGAAAGTTTAACGAACACCGGCAAATTTGGGGACACTGACTCATGATCATGCTTTTTTTTGTTTTGAGAACCACTGATCCCATTTACCGTAATCTACCAGCATCCCTCCCATTTCGCTTTACAGCCACGTCATTACGGCTAATTCCCGCGCCAGCAAATCTCGACTGGAGCCTCAGAGATGCATCTGTTATAACGTGTTGATCGCTGCTCTCATTTTACACCTCCATCACACGCCAACGTGTTAAATAACAGAGATGGACTGGCGTCACTGTGTGTGTGTGTGTGTGTGTGTGTGTGTGTGTGTGTGTGTGTGTGTTCTTGATTTGTTTTTTTTTGTCACAGTGATCGTGCACCTTTATAGACTTCTAGGCAGTCGCGGATTGCCAATTTTAATTAAAGTTTTGTTTAACTTGTTTTCAATTTTATTCCAGATTATTGATTTTAACACCTCATAACATTCAAGACATAAGGAAATTTTATGTAAACATTACGGCATTACTATAACTCAATCTAATTCCCACAACACTTTTGAAGCAACAAAACCCGAGCTGTAGTAACTAAAATATGATACCATGGGTTCCCAAGAAGGATGGAATGCTGGGACCTTCTGACTGGGGCCGAGCTGTAATCTCAACATGTTGCTACCATGGGTTCACAGCTGGGATCTTCTGACTGGGGCAGGGCTGTATTCTCAACATGTTGCTACCAAGGGTTCACAGCTGGGATCTTCTGACTGGGGCAGGGCTGTATTCTCAACATGTTGTTATCATGGGTTCACGGCTGGGATCTTCTGACTGGGGCCGGGCTGTAATCTCAACTTGTTGCTACCATGGGTTCACAGCTGTGATCTTCTGACTGGGGCAGGGCTGTATTCTCAACATGTTGTTACCATGGGTTCACGGCTGGGATCTTCTGACTGGGGCCGGGCTGTAATCTCAACTTGTTGCTACCATGGGTTCACAGCTGGGCTCTTCTGACTGGGGCAGGGCTGTATTCTCAACATGTTGCTACCATGGGTTCACAGCTGGGATCTTCTGACTGGGGCAGGGCTGTATTCTCAACTTGTTGCTACCATGGGTTCACAGCTGGGATCTTCTGACTGGGGCAGGGCTGTATTCTCAACTTGTTGCTACCATGGGTTCACAGCTGGGATCTTCTGACTGGGGCAGGGCTGTATTCTCAACTTGTTGCTACCATGGGTTCACAGCTGGGATCTTCTGACTGGGGGCAGGGCTGTATTCTCAACTTGTTGCTACCATGGGTTCACAGCTGGGATCTTCTGACTGGGGCAGGGCTGTATTCTCAACTTGTTGCTACCATGGGTTCACAGCTGGAATCTTCTGACTGGGATTGATCTGTATTCTCCCCTTGTTGTAACCATGGGTTCCCCATTTGGTATCTCCTGACTAGGATCTAGAAAATCCTCCTAGATATTCAGGCAATGGCAAAGTTCCCCAGTTGGGATCTCCTGACTAGGATCTTGCAAATCCTCCTAGATATCCAGGCAATGGCAAAGTTCCCCAGTTGGGATCTCCTGACTAGGATCTAACAAATCCTCCTAGATATCCAGGCAATGGCAAAGTTCCCCCAGTTGGGATCTCCTGACTAGGATCTAAACAAATCCTTCTAGATATCCAGGCAATGGCAAAGTTCGATGACGAAACGGAAGAGCGTCAAGGTCTAAAATAGCTAATATCAATTAAAGAAATTTGCGCCCTAAACGATATCAATAAATAGCCTTTAAACGTGTTTGTCCTTGTGGAGAATATTTCTATTATTATATCTAAAAAATGATTTTACTGAAGATTTTGTTATTGAAAAATTAGTAAATTGCTTTCCGGCATTTAAAAATATAACTTCAGAGGCGACAATTAACTGTGCCAGATTTTTGAGGATTTACCTGTCATTACCTAATCACCACCCCCAGCCCCTTGTCATTACTTAAGCCGTCCTTGTCGTTCGCAGTGCACGCGCAGTTATCCAGGCAAGAAATCATCCAGAACTCAAATATGAATGTTGCTGTGTAAAAATATGATATCTGCTTGTGACTAGAGTTGAGAAGTTAAAGATAAGCTCACATTATTTTTAGAATAATTTTTGGGGTTAATCTTTCTAAAATAACCAGTGACGGCTAAAAGGAAATGTTTATTTCTATACGGGAACAGACTACAAATTCTTGGAAATACTTTTGACTTCTAGGAAATCAGCCTTGTTATGGTTTAACTTCAATTTCATTCCTATATACAGCAGAGGATCTAATAAATTGAGACCTACCGCAACAGTTGAAGGACAGCAAGGAGTCGATTTATTTAATATGTGAACCGTTGATTGATATTTGATTATTATCTTGGCGAAGGGTTTCTGAGGTTAGAAAAGTTTAGAAAATGTAAACAAATTTTAAGGTATGTCATTATACTGATGAAAGGTTAACATAAGTAGATGGGCAACATGCAAACAGGGTTATGAGTGAGCCTGATACCCTGTTTGCATGTTATGCATCTACTTATCTACAAGCCTGATTGCATTCTCACCAACATTTTTATTTTTTGAAAGGTTAACAGTTTTAGTCTAAATGGACGATCAATTATCGTTTTGTTGATAATAGTTCTGTGCGTGAAGCGTGTAACATTAGTTGTGTTGTCGGAGATTATAAAACCAGTGATGCCAACGCAGCTCAGATACAAAGACATCATAATATAACTGTAATAACAGTTGTTGAGCCTTCTCGTCCATGAGGGGCATCAACAGATCATCGTCGGCGTCTGCGATTCCTCCAAGGGCATAGGCCACCTACGAGAGACCTCCAGTTAGTTTTAGCACTATCCTGGGCCAGTCTCTCCAGAATCTTCCAGTCATGGCCAATTCAATTATAACGGTAGTAATAAAATAATAATAGTTTTAGCAGTAGTTAAATTATTGCTCGAACTACTATCATTATTATAATTGATAGGAATCATTCCAATATTGAACAGGCGGCCCGTGATTGTAGGCCCGTAATTGGAGGCCAATGATTTGAGGCCCATGATTTGAGGCCCATGATTTGAGGCACGTGATTAGAGGCCCGGTATTAGATGCCCATTATTGGAGGCCCATGATTGGAGGCCTGTGATTGGAGGCCCATGATTGGAGGCCCATGATTGGATGCCTTCTTTGGAGGCCCAAGATTGCAGGCCTGTTATAGGAGACCCATGATTAGAAGCCCGTGATAGGAGACCCATGACTGGAGGCCCGTGATGAGAGGCCCGTGATTGGAGGCCCGTTTTGGAGGCCCATGATTGGAAGCCCGTGATTGGAGGTCCATTCACGTTATGGATTGTGTGAGTTAACGCGTTCGTTATCATGTAAGTAATTAATAATCTCGTGTTTGCCCGTGTGTTATTTATGTATTCGCTCAATTATTTCACTTAATGATTACGATTTCTTCACCAACGGAGTTTTCCTGCAGAACTTATTAAATCTAAATCTAAATATACCCCCGTTTATTATGACAAGGCGTCATATGAGAGTCCTACAGTGGGTTTGTGTATGTGTGTGTGGGGGGTGGAATGTCCGTGGTATTTGTATTGATTAAATGTCATCAGAATTAAATCACATGTCAGACAGAGTAGCAGCAACGAGACGGGATGGCTGGGGAGTGGTGGAGGGGCTGGCGAGGGTGGTGGTGGTGGTGGTGGCGGCTTTGACCTTGTGGCTCCGACTGTGACCACCCCGGACTGACTTAAGAAACGGTTCTAAATCCAAAGGGTTCTTGTTTTTGTTTTTTTTCAACATGTATTTTCAGTAACAGTTGACAGCACGCATCTGGGACACTGGTCGGTAGTTATCAATTTAATAAATAGAAGTAAAAAGAAGATTTTTAAAAAACACGTTTTTATATGCGGACTAAAAAGAAGAACATATATTTGTTTCACAGAATTGAGAAGGAACACTCTTTTTCTGGATTGATGAAAATTTCAAACTTATATGCTCAAGTACTATGATGTAATATGACTAAAAACGTGGGGCGGGCGCTTCTCAGGCTTAACTAATTCAATTACTCATTTTCTTACTCGTCATTTCTAAATACTAATCATTTGAGCCAAACGCCTAAACAGCGCCCGCCCACGTTTTTAGTCATATTACATCAAAGTACTTGAGCATATAAGTTTGAAATTTTTATCAATCCAGAAAATGATGTTTCCTTCACAATTATGTGGAAAAAAAATTATTTTCTTCTTTTTAGTCCGCTTATAAAAACGTGGTTTTTTAAAAATCTTTTTTTTTACTTCTATTTATTTTAATCTTTTTAGTCAAGTGTATGCTATTGTGAGTTTTGAAGTATTGATTATGCTCCAATATAATACGCATTGCCCGACAAACATTTACAGACGGGAAATGACTGATCTCCCTTTGATGTTAAACATGGTTGATGTGGTCGGGGTTGGTGTGAAATCGGCACGGTAATGTAATGTAAACAAGAGCAGACGGATAATACATATGCTTATATATAGATAAACTAATAAGTTCGATAATTTGATAACGGTACATTCGATCGATCTGAAATTTTGAAACAATGCTTTGTCATCCAAGATCTATCTGTGGTAAAATTTTCAGATCTCTAGGAGTACCAGAAGTGGTTTAATTTTACGTTTACGTTGGCAGATTTGAAAAATTGTGGATGGACAAACAAACAGGAACGAAAGTGAGTTAATAAAAACGTGGTAAAAAAACAAACCCGTAAAAACAAAGTTTTTGACTATAAACCCCTATTTATATGAGACATAACTAACAGTATTGATTATTTTCAAACGCGACAAACATTTACAGACTGAATCTGTCTTAACTCAACTTTGCTTCATAACCCTGGGGTTGGGGGTGGGGGGTGGAAGAGAGGAAAAGTCTGGTCACCGATCGCTTGACCGAGCTCAGCGTGACACGTAAAATGTAAACAAAAGCACGCCGGTACTTCGATGGGTCGCGTCAACGCGTGACTGAATAATCCCGTGAAAAAAAAGAAGAAAAAAAAACAGTGAGTTTGAATTACATACGTTATATAAGGATAAACTGAAAATGGATTTATTTAATTACGGTACGTTTGATCGATCTGAAATTTTGATACGATGCATTGTTAGGTGAGACAATGTGCCAAGTTTCAGTTCGATCGGATCACGGAAAATGGGTCATTTTTTACTTTTGTTTTTCCGCCCGCCCAAGACAGAGATGACGACAGAACGACAGAGAGACAGAGAGAGACGGGCGTGAAGTTAATATAAGGGATTTAATAAAAATAGAATAACACGCTAAACACATTGAAGAATTTACGCACTGAAACATACCACCTTGCTTTATCTATTACAGGCACTCCTTCTATTCAGAAGATTTTTGCGTCCACATTGACACGGTACAAAGTGACACAGAACGCACTTAAACAAGCAACTTATTAAATTCAGTTTGTTAAAAATTAAAAAAACAATATATTTGTGGTGATGAAGTCAATTCACAATCTGAGAATCGTTGGTTCTAACCAAGAAAAAAATAATTATGAACAAGATGACGTGAGGTGTCATTAGAGACCACCGCAGACGTTGTCGTTTCCTTGGTCCAGGAACTAATCTGGCTGAATGAAAACCTTCTTATTGGCTGGGGTTCATTTTGGGGGTTGTACCTAGCGGTCTCACTAGTTATGCCTAGCGGTCTCACTATTTGTACCATGTGGTCTCACTAGTTTTACCTAGAGGTCTTACCAGTTGTACCTAGCTGTCTCACTGGTTGCTCCTAGCGGTCTCACCAGTTGTACCTAGCGGTCTCACTTCGTCCTGCCTCACTAAGCGCGTCCTTCACACACTAGTTTTATGTACCTCAGCGACGTGTCTCACTAGTTGTACCTAGCGGTCTCACCAGTTGTACCTAGCGGTCTCACTAGTTGTACCTAGCGCGTTCACTAGTTTTTACACCATGTACCTAGCGGTCTCACTAGTTGTACCTAGCGGTCTCATTAGCTGTATCTAGCGGTCTCTCTAGTCATACCCAGAGGTCTCAATAGTTGTAACTAGCGGTCTCACTAGTTGTACGTAGCAGACTCACTATTAGTACATAACAAACTCGCTAGTTGTACATAACAGTCTCACTAGTTGTACATAAATGTCTCACTAGGTGTACATAGCGGTCTCACTAGGTGTACATAGCGGTCTCACTAGGTGTACAAAGCGGTCTCACTCGGTGTATATAGTGGTCTCACAAGAACGGACATGATTCTTGTGTGACTTGAATAAATAGCCGACTTGAACATGTCCGAAATAAGGTCACTTAATGAAAATCTTATCTTATCTGCTGAAGGCGCCACTAATATACAGAAAATTATTGTGTCCGACGCTAATCCATTGTTAAGGTCTAGTCTTGCATTTTCATTAGATTTTTAAGTGTTAATATAGTGTTTGTTTTCATGGTTTCCTAAGGCAACCCATTCCAGGTCCGAATAACGAGAATTGGTATGTTTGTTCTTGCATACGAAATAAGAAAAGTGTTGTTTTGTTTCTATCTGAAGGATGCATTACATTATCAAGTTTTGTTTGTTTCTATCTGAAGGATGCATTACATTATCAAGTTTTGTTTGTTTCTATCTGAAGGATGCATTACATTATCAAGTTTTGTTTGTTTTCTATCTGAAGGATGCATTACATTATCAAGTTTTGTTTGTTTCTATCTGAAGGATGCATTACATTATCAAGTTTTGTTTTTTTCTATCTGAAGGATGCATTACATTATCAAGTTTTGTTTTTTTCTATCTGAAGGATGCATTACATTATCAAGTTTTGTTTGTTTCTATCTGAAGGATGCATTACATTATCAAGTTTTGTTTTTTTCTATCTGAAGGATGCATTACATTATCAAGTTTTGTTTTTTTCTATCTGAAGGATGCATTACATTATCAAGTTTTGTTTTTTTCTATCTGAAGGATGCATTACATTATCAAGTTTTGTTTTTTTCTATCTGAAGGATGCATTACATTATCAAGTTTTGTTTTTTTCTATCTGAAGGATGCATTACATTATCAAGTTTTGTTTTTTTCTATCTGAAGGATGCATTACATTATCAAGTTTTGTTTTTTTCTATCTGAAGGATGCATTACATTATCAAGTTTTGTTTTTTTCTATCTGAAGGATGCATTACATTATCAAGTTTTGTTTTTTTCTATCTGAAGGATGCATTACATTATCAAGTTTTGTTTTTTTCTATCTGAAGGATGCATTACATTATCAAGTTTTGTTTTGTTTCTATCTGAAGGATGCATTACATTATCAAGTTTTGTTTTTTTCTATCTGAAGGATGCATTACATTATCAAGTTTTGTTTTTTTCTATCTGAAGGATGCATTACATTATCAAGTTTTGTTTTTTTCTATCTGAAGGATGCATTACATTATCAAGTTTTGTTTTTTTCTATCTGAAGGATGCATTACATTATCAAGTTTTGTTTTTTTCTATCTGAAGGATGCATTACATTATCAAGTTTTGTTTTTTTCTATCTGAAGGATGCATTACATTATCAAGTTTTGTTTTTTTCTATCTGAAGGATGCATTACATTATCAAGTTTTGTTTTTTTCTATCTGAAGGATGCATTACATTATCAAGTTTTGTTTTGTTTCTATCTGAAGGATGCATTACATTATCAAGTTTTGTTTTTTTCTATCTGAAGGATGCATTACATTATCAAGTTTTGTTTGTTTCTATCTGAAGGATGCATTACATTATCAAGTTTTGTTTGTTTCTATCTGAAGGATGCATTACATTATCAAGTTTTGTTTTTTTCTATCTGAAGGATGCATTACATTATCAAGTTTTGTTTTTTTCTATCTGAAGGATGCATTACATTATCAAGTTTTGTTTTTTTCTATCTGAAGGATGCATTACATTATCAAGTTTTGTTTTTTTCTATCTGAAGGATGCATTACATTATCAAGTTTTGTTTTTTTCTATCTGAAGGATGCATTACATTATCAAGTTTTGTTTTTTTCTATCTGAAGGATGCATTACATTATCAAGTTTTGTTTTTTTCTATCTGAAGGATGCATTACATTATCAAGTTTTGTTTTTTTCTATCTGAAGGATGCATTACATTATCAAGTTTTGTTTTTTTCTATCTGAAGGATGCATTACATTATCAAGTTTTGTTTTTTTCTATCTGAAGGATGCATTACATTATCAAGTTTTGTTTTGTTTTCTATCTGAAGGATGCATTACATTATCAAGTTTTGTTTTTTTCTATCTGAAGGATGCATTACATTATCAAGTTTTGTTTTTTTCTATCTGAAGGATGCATTACATTATCAAGTTTTGTTTTTTTCTATCTGAAGGATGCATTACATTATCAAGTTTTGTTTTTTTCTATCTGAAGGATGCATTACATTATCAAGTTTTGTTTTTTTTCTATCTGAAGGATGCATTACATTATCAAGTTTTGTTTTTTTCTATCTGAAGGATGCATTACATTATCAAGTTTTGTTTTTTTCTATCTGAAGGATGCATTACATTATCAAGTTTTGTTTTTTTCTATCTGAAGGATGCATTACATTATCAAGTTTTGTTTTTTTCTATCTGAAGGATGCATTACATTATCAAGTTTTGTTTGTTTCTATCTGAAGGATGCATTACATTATCAAGTTTTGTTTGTTTCTATCTGAAGGATGCATTACATTATCAAGTTTTGTTTTTTTCTATCTGAAGGATGCATTACATTATCAAGTTTTGTTTTTTTCTATCTGAAGGATGCATTACATTATCAAGTTTTGTTTTTTTCTATCTGAAGGATGCATTACATTATCAAGTTTTGTTTTTTTCTATCTGAAGGATGCATTACATTATCAAGTTTTGTTTTTTTCTATCTGAAGGATGCATTACATTATCAAGTTTTGTTTTTTTCTATCTGAAGGATGCATTACATTATCAAGTTTTGTTTTTTTCTATCTGAAGGATGCATTACATTATCAAGTTTTGTTTTGTTTTCTATCTGAAGGATGCATTACATTATCAAGTTTTGTTTTTTTCTATCTGAAGGATGCATTACATTATCAAGTTTTGTTTTTTTCTATCTGAAGGATGCATTACATTATCAAGTTTTGTTTTTTTCTATCTGAAGGATGCATTACATTATCAAGTTTTGTTTTTTTCTATCTGAAGGATGCATTACATTATCAAGTTTTGTTTGTTTCTATCTGAAGGATGCATTACATTATCAAGTTTTGTTTTGTTTCTATCTGAAGGATGCATTACATTATCAAGTTTTGTTTTTTTCTATCTGAAGGATGCATTACATTATCAAGTTTTGTTTTTTTCTATCTGAAGGATGCATTACATTATCAAGTTTTGTTTTTTTCTATCTGAAGGATGCATTACATTATCAAGTTTTGTTTTTTCTATCTGAAGGATGCATTACATTATCAAGTTTTGTTTTTTTCTATCTGAAGGATGCATTACATTATCAAGTTTTGTTTTTTTCTATCTGAAGGATGCATTACATTATCAAGTTTTGTTTTTTTCTATCTGAAGGATGCATTACATTATCAAGTTTTGTTTTTTTCTATCTGAAGGATGCATTACATTATCAAGTTTTGTTTGTTTCTATCTGAAGGATGCATTACATTATCAAGTTTTGTTTTTTTCTATCTGAAGGATGCATTACATTATCAAGTTTTGTTTTTTTCTATCTGAAGGATGCATTACATTATCAAGTTTTGTTTTTTTCTATCTGAAGGATGCATTACATTATCAAGTTTTGTTTTTTTCTATCTGAAGGATGCATTACATTATCAAGTTTTGTTTTTTTCTATCTGAAGGATGCATTACATTATCAAGTTTTGTTTTTTTCTATCTGAAGGATGCATTACATTATCAAGTTTCTGTTTTTTTCTATCTGAAGGATGCATTACATTATCAAGTTTTGTTTTTTTCTATCTGAAGGATGCATTACATTATCAAGTTTTGTTTGTTTCTATCTGAAGGATGCATTACATTATCAAGTTTTGTATTCAGAATAAATTACCTTATAGATGAGAAAATTTGAGTAGTCTGTCTACCTATAGCTTTTGTGAAATAAAAAAGCATCATTAAGTCCATAGAAAAAGGCCTATAATATCGCTAAAATAGAATTTAGTCTGAAGTTGTTTGTTGTTGAGCCTTCTCGACCATGAGGGGCATCCACAGATCATCGTCAGTGTCTGCTATTCCTCCAAGGGCATAGGCCACCTACGAGAGGCCTCCAGGCATCTCTATCCTGGGCCAGTTTCTCCAGGATCTTCCATTCATGGCCAAATCTGTTGATGTCTGCCTCCCCTTCTCGGCGCCAAGTGTTTCTTGGACGGCCTCTTTTCCGCTTACCCTGTGAGTTCCATTTCAGAGCTTGCTTTTTTGTGTTAGAAGCAGGTTTTCTTAGTGTATGACCAATCCACCTCCACCGCTTCTGGAGAATCTCTTCCTCAATGGGCTTCTGTTTTGTCCGCTGCCACAGTTCCTGGTTGCTGATTTTGTCTGGCCAGTGAATTCTGATAATCTTTCTTAGACAGTTGTTGATGAAGGACTGGATTCTGGTCAAGTTTACGGCCGTTGTTCGCCATGTCTCGGCTCCATATAGCAGCACAGGTTTTACCATAGCGTTAAAAATCCTTACTTTTAACTTGCTGCCTAAGTTGTTAGAGACCCAAACATTCTTGAGTTGCTGGAAGGCTGATCTTGCTTTTCCGATCCTTTATTTGACGTCCGCATCTGTACCCCCTTGTTTATCAACCACGCTGCGAAGGTAAACAAAACTGTCCACCTCCTCAAGGGCTTCTCCTTCAAGCATAATGGGTGATGTACTGGTGGCATTAACCTTGAGGATTTTACTCTTCCCTTTGTGAATGTTGAGACCCATGCTAGCAGAAGTGGCTGCGACAATGTCTGTTTTCTGCTGCATCTGTTGTTGGGTATGTGCAAGAAGGGCAAGATCATCAGCAAATTCAAGATCATCCAGTTGATCCCACAAGGTCCATTGGATGCCATTCCTTTTCTGCTGTGTAGATGTTTTCATCACCCAGTCAATTGCAAACAGGAAGAGGAATGGTGACAGCAAGCAACCTTGTCTCACACCAGTCTTCACCTGGGAAGCATATGTCACCTGCTGGCCATGGATAACTCAGCAGTTTATCCCTTCGTACATTTTTCTGATTATATCAGTAATCTTCTGTGGCACCCTGTAATGCCTTAGCAATCTCCACAGGGTTTGCCTTTCAACACTGTCGAAGGCTTTTTCATAGTCAACAAAATTGACATAGAGCGGCGAGTTCCACTCTACTGACTGCTCTAGAATGATGCGCAGTGACGCTATCTGGTTCGTGCAGGATCTGTTGGTGCGAAAGCCAGCTTGTTCGTCCCGCAACAGAGGGTCTACAGCGTTTTTCATCCTGTTAAGTAGTACACGGTTGAAAACCTTTCCTGGGATGGACAGCAGGGTGATCCCTCTGTAGTTCGAGCACGAGCTTAAGTCTCCCTTCTTTAGGATCTTGATAAGGTATCCCTCTTTCCAATCGGAAGGAACTGCTCCTCTTCCAAAATCTTCACAAACAGAGGGTGTAGCATTTACATACTGGTTTCCAAGTCCGCCTTCAGTGCCTCTGCTGGGATGCCATCAGGTCCCGCAGCCTTTCCATTTCTGAGTTGTTTAATGGTCCTGCTAATCTCTTCTTTGGTGGGACTATTGCAGTCAATTAGCAGGTCATTATAGTCTGAAGTAGTGGCCTATAATATCGTTAAATACAGCATTTAGTCTGAATTAGTAGCCTATAATGTCGCTAGATACAGAATTTAGTCTGAAGTAGTGGCCTATAATATCGTTAAATACAGCATTTAGTCTGAATTAGTAGCCTATAATGTCGCTAGATACAGAATTTAGTCTGAAGTAGTGGCCTATAATATCGTTAAATAAAGCATTTAGTCTGAAATAGTGGCCTACAATTTCGTTAAATAAAGCGTTTAGTCTGAAGTAGTGGCCTACAATTAGGGTTGCCAGGTGACTGTCTCAAAAATACCGGACAGTAGTGTCGAATTTCGTCGATGGCACAATATTTTAATGTAAAATGTCAGGTATTGCTTCCATTTTTCCGCTGGACAAATAACGACAATACCGGATAGTCAGGTACAAAACCGGACATCTGGCAACCCTACCTACAATATCGTTTGAATAAAGCATTTAGTCTGAAGTAGTGGCCTACAATTTCGTTAAATAAAGCATTAACTCTTATAGCAGACTCATATTACATAATAGCTAAACAAATAGCAGAAAGCCAAAGATCC
The DNA here is from genome assembly GCA_944989445.1 of Ampullaceana balthica. NCBI lineage: Eukaryota > Metazoa > Mollusca > Gastropoda > Lymnaeidae > Ampullaceana > Ampullaceana balthica. Next base: position 307,859 of record CALYLW010000925.1, read on the forward strand.
AACTCTCAATAGTTCAATCTTTACGTCACACCTCTAGCCAAATTTCTTTTTCTTTTATTAAACTGACGTCTGCTAATCAAACTCCTCAAGACAGGGCCAGAATCAGAGACGCACATGCCGCGGCCTTTAATTAAGGCCATTTTTTAATCTCTGAGTTCAAGCTGCTCTATTTTCATAAGACGGCATGAATCAAATGGATTCAGAATTGAATCCTTGTTGATGCTGCTACAGTGTTGGTGGAATATAGGGTTGTGTGGAGAGAGGTGGATGTGTGGTAGTACCGTCTTGGTGGATCAAAGGCTTGTGTGGATAGAGGTGGATGTGTGACGGAACCGTCTTGGTGGATTAAAGGTTTGTGTGAACAGAGGTGGATGTGTGGCAGTACCGTCTTGGTGGATTAAAGGCTTGTGTGGATAGAGGTGGATGTGTGGCGGTACCGTCTTGGTGGATTAAAGGTTTGTGTGGACAGAGGTGGATGTGTGGCAGTACCGTCTTGGTGGATTAAAGGTTTGTTTGGAGAGAAGTGGATGTGTGGCAGTACCGTCTTGGTGGATTAAAGGTTTGTGTGGACAGAGGTGGATGTGTGGCAGTTCCGTCTTGGTGGATTAAAGGTTTGTGTGGACAGAAGTGGATGTGTGGCAGTACCGTCTTGGTGGATTAAAGGTTTGTGTGGACAGAGGGGTGGGTGTGGCAGTTTAATGGTGCAGTGTTTGGACGGCAATGACAATCTCTTAAGACATTGGTCAATTTAATAAACATCTGATTTGTGATTTCGTTTTCAATCCCTTATATTAATTTCACCGCCGTTTCTGTCTTGGGCGGGCAGGCGGAAAAACAAAAGTAAACAATGACCCACTTCCCGTAAAGCCATCGAGCTGAAATTTGGCACACGGGCCCGTGTCACCTAACAATGCATCGTATTAAAATTTCAAATCGATCGAACGTACCGTAATTAAATTAATGCATTTTTAGTTTATCTATATAAACTTCATGTAGCGGTCGCTATTGTTTAGAATTTACGGGTCACTTGACTTCACGCCAGCCACCGGTGAACACATCTCGTGTTTTAACCAGGTAAACCACCTTGATTTGAGTTAACGCGTTGACGTCACCCGTCCATGTCCAAACCCCCTCCCCCTTTCCCCCAGTTTTAAAGCCAGGGGAGATAATTTCGGTTTCACTCAGTAAATGTTTGTCGCGTTTGAACACAATCAATACTTTTAGTTATGTCTCATATATAAGGGATTTATAGTCAAAAACTGTTTTTTTACAGGGTTGTTTTATTAAATCCCTTATATTAACTTCACCGCCGTCTCTCTCTTTCGTTCGTCGTCGGGTGTTTTAACCAGGTGTACCGGCGTGCTTTTGTTTACATTTTCCGTGTCACGCTGAGCTCGCATAGATATTGATAGACTAAGTTTAAACTGAGCACCCTAGTCTTATAGTCATGGCGAACAACGAGATAATCGATTTCCCCTACGATTTAACGTTCCAGTCTCATTTTAAACTTTTACATTTTCATAAATATGGAACTAAAGGTCTCTTCTGACTGTAAATTTCACATTTTAAATTTATTTTCTACTTTTTAGTGCATTTCTAATATAAGACCAGTTTTTAAAAAGTGTTTTTTATATATAATTTTTTAGAAATAATCTTCAAATTCTAAGAATGAAGGTAATAAAAAAAATAATTAACTAAATAATCTATTTTAAAAAAGTCTTAATCTGGTCGTAAATACTGGTCCACGGATGCAATTGACATCAATAAATTTAAATCACGTGATTTGGTTTAGTTCTGGTACGTTTCAGGCGTAATACAACCACACAACTTTTTTTTCAAGCAAGAAAAAAAAATCAATGGCTTCTCCCGTTGCTTGTCAACAAAGTTTCTCAGAATGTATTAATCCCATCACAAAATATCTCTTTAACGGGAAGTCCCGCTAGGCCAGACGCCAGCATTCCTAGGGTTGTAAGTAATGTTCTTTACAGCCTACCGCGATGTCCTTCGAGTTCCGCATCGGGTTTTCATAAAAAGTTAACGTATTTTTTCTATAGCATGTCTACAAATATAATCGCGTCTTTATAGAAAATGGTCTTGCTTCCAATGTAAACAAAGTCATTGTTTGGTTTCAACGTGTGTATTTTCTTGAGCTGCGTAGTAACGTCATCCTTGGAGAGGCCCATGATACGTTTGGGTCTTTACTACTCTTTACATATAATAATGGCATAAAAATATTTATAACTGAGGCAGCTCGTTCAATGAGTTTTTTTAAAAGTGTAGGCCCCTAAGAAGCAGCTACTTGTCTCCTTTTGCGGGCGGAAATTCTCGGAACTATCTGCTGTAGTTTAAAGAAAATAAAATCCAATTATTTTTTTTAACAATTAGAACTACTGGATCTAATTAAACCAATCAAACTACTTTATTTAAATACACCAATCTAATTACTGTAGCTATTTAAACCATTCAAAAGAATGTATTGAATTAAACTAATTTAATAACACTATTTAACTAAATCAACTTAAGCTACTGTATTTAACTATACTTATACAAATCAAATTACTGTATTTAATTTAAACCAGCCAAACCACAAGTCGACACTTTGTTTAGCTACAAGTTACAAATTATCCACGTGTCAAATGTAGTTATAAATACAATATCATCCATTAATTTTATTTTTATTTTTAAATCGTAGCCTACTGGCCTACACTTTGTTATCTTAACTTATCTTATTTAAGATAAAAGACAGACATCTTTACAGAATATTAATTCGTCCACAGACCATGCAACGTACACAGGCCACGGCTATAGGGGTTCCACGCATTACCCAGCCGCCTTTATTTCCCTAACTAGTGTTAGGTACCCAAATCCTTGCCTTCACATGGATTCGAACCCGTGACCATAGGTACGCCAGCCGAGCGCGCTTGCCACTCGACCACCGTGCCCGTGTGTTGTAACTTTAATACGCCTTAAGGCGTGTACACATGTACAAATTTTGATCAAAACTACTTCATGTCACATTTTTCCAAATCTTTTCTTATAATTACAGGATCTAAAAACAAATCATGAGTTCGCCAAATAAAATAGTGCCTGACGCAAGTTTCCACGGTTATTTGTCAAATTGTGATCAAAATGTTTACGTGTGAACAGGCCCTTACAGTTTTAGGCACATATTTTTGTTTGCTTAGCTACTCTCCAACGCTTCTTTATATTATAATTACAAGGTTCAGATTCATCGATGACATCATCAAAAGGGAAGAAACTCTTCTTCGTGCGCCCTAAATGATTTTTATTTTTGTTCGAGGCAGAGAAAAATTGATATTGCGATGAGACCTAAAGAAAACCAAACACACAAAAATTGTATTTATTTCTGAAGCAATACATGTTTTTTAAAACTCGCTCAAATTAAAAATAAATATTGACATTTTAATTCTCCTTCCTCCCACGCACAATAATGCCTACCCCTTCGTTGTCATGACAACAGAAGGAGGGAGAAAAAAACCATTGCTCACATTTATATCCTTCACATTTTGATTTTGTGTGAAGAGGGGGAAAATATTTTCACGAAATGTGATCCCTTCTTCATTTCCATCATTTCTGCGACAAACTTGTGACATTGTGTTTAGATTATAATATAATGTTTGCCTAATCTGCCAAAGTCATATGCTGGTCATTACAAGTGGGGCTTATTATAGCCTCGAAGCATCACTCAATGTTTTATTCAATTACGTCATTAAAAGAAAGTGCTTATTATAGCCTCGAAGCATCACCCAATGTTTTATTCAATTACGTCATTGAAAGAAAGTGCTTATCATAGCATCGGAGCATCACTGTATGCTCGTTATTCAATGACGTCATATTAGAAGAGCTTATTATAGCCTCAGAGTACGCTCTACGTTTTATTCAATTACGTCATGATAAAAAAGCTGTTTAAAGCCCAAGAGCATCACTCAATGTTTTATTTCATTACGTCACTATAAGAACGTGTTGTAGACTCGGAGAATCACAATATGTTCATTACTCAATTAACGTCATTATCACCATCTTCGCTTTTATATCATTATTTCAAATAACTAAAATCCTCGAAAATACCAAGTATGCACACTTCTCTTTATAACTGCATGGTACGATTTTTTCACTTCTGCTCTACGATAACCCCCCCCCCTCCCCACCCCTCCCACCCACATATCCGCCAATAACAAGAGATCGTGAACTCAGGTGATGAATAGGTCAAGGATATGATAACTCGGGAAGAACATTTGTTTCCCGGGTTAAAAAAACAACAACAGCTCAACGAAAAAATCAACACAATAACAAAATGCAGAAACTTTAATCTGTAAAAACAATATAGAACAATAAACAGAAATTTGAATTGTTTTCATGGCAGAAAAAAATAATTTTTTTAAAATTTAATATGAAAGATAAATGTTTAAAATACAATATATTATATTACAAAGCCAGTTTTTCCATAACAATTAAATCTGTTCAAATAGACAGCTTCCCAAAGAATGGAAACATCGACATGAGATGTGCACAGTGATAATGTGAGATCCATTGTTACAGAGCACCCAAGGGGTGAAGTCTATAATATGTTACCAGCTTGATACCAGGGAATCATGTTTCACGTGACGCGCGATTCAGCTGAGAAATTAGTCTTGAATTCAAGATCTATCAAACCGATCCAAAATATACGTGACCTGACGCACACGTCATCCACAATTTAATGTATGATTGCATCACCACGTAAAGATAAACTAATAAAAAAATAATTAAATGTTAATATTTAACACATCTCCAAATAAAAATATTCGAAAAGGAATAACCCCAAACATTAGAAAGTGAATTTTAGATATGATTTTAGAGGTGCTGCAACGGAATTGAAGAAATTTTGAAGAGGTATTCAAGGAGTATTGTAGAATCAGTGAATATCTATCGAAGTAGAATTGAATGTGTTTTGAAGAGGTATTGGTGCGGTATTGAGAAGGTATTGTAAAGGTTTTGCATCAAGGCAGAAGTACATGTTAAAATTAGGGCTGCAGAGATTAACGATTAATTTCTCGATTAATCGTTAAACATTTTTAACGATTAAAATTTTCTTAACGATTAATCGACCCATCACTTATAAATGTACTGGAAGTCAAAAAGTAAATATTTCGCCCGATAAATGTAAACTGATTTCCGGATGCTTGCACGAACATTTTGGTTTTAAACTATTGACTGACGTGAATGTTCAAAATGTTGATAAATGTTATTGTGTCATTTGAGAGAAGTCGTTTGCCTACCATGCAATGTTCCCTATAACTATAAGTCTAAGCTTCGTTGGGCCGTGTGCAAAATAAATAAAAAAAACTCGTTTGCAAAGTTGCACAACGTCCATTTTTGTGTGCAATATTTTACAAAATTTGCTGAGCGGTGATTCTAAACTGCCGTGAGATAGTGTGCAGTTCACGATGGTGCCCCAACGACGGGTTAAGGGATAGTTCAGTTCAGTTCAGATTCTAAACTCCTGCGTGGCGTCGGTCAAATATCTGCGCAGCCGCGCTGCTTAAAGGGAACATTGCTACCATGGTTCTAACACATCACGTACATATCACCTGCAAACCAAACATCCACTACAGTATCAGAAACTTCAGCTGAGACAGAATCTAAATCTATGTGAACGATTGTTCAGCTCGGCTGGTTATATTGTCAATAAGACCCGCTCATCACTTGAACCAAATAATGTCAATACACTTGTCTGTTTGCTTTCTTGGTTAAAAGTTGTCATATAAAGAAGACATTCCAGTGTTATTTCGATTTTCGGCAACTACGTTTAATAAATGTTACTTAAACACCATAAATGTCAATTTTTGCCTTTAATCGAAATTAACGATAAATTCATCGGTTAATTTTTCAAAATTTAACGACTAAATTTAAATTAATCGTTAAAAGCCCTAGTTAAAATAGATTATTTTTTTTTAAATATAATGGAATAAACTTTACTTTAGGACACCCTTTTCATGCTTCTCCTCTTCTAAACATCATCCTAAGTGAACACTCTGTTCATTATTTGTTTGTAATGTTAAGTTTTTTTCTGAATAACCTACTAGAATTTCGCTTGTGACTCAATACATTTTGGTGACTCTTATTTCTCTAGTAAAGTATGTCCAAAATATTTGTTGGTTTATCCGTACGCCGGAAGAGATGTTCTTGGAGTGATGCATTGTCGTTCATAGGGGAAGGTGTGCAACGTCTTCAGACACGTTGGCTCCAGCGGCAGCACACATACGCAGTGGCGTAGCTTGGGATTTGGAGGCCCGGGAGGGATGGCCTTTTTGGGGGGCCCTGCATACATGCTGGTGGCGTAATATTTAATATTTATAGAAATTCGGACACTCATTTGAGGGCGGGTGGGTGGTTGACTTTCAAATTTGGACCCCCTACCATAGCTACGGCCCTGCTCACACTATCAGTGATTAGTATCACTCTTAGCTCCTCACAGCAGATGTTTATCTCTGGCTGTGGTCTGCTGTGATTTGACCTCCCTAGGTTACCAGCAAAATGCCCCATCCGGGTCTTTATCCACGACATTAGCATATTAAAGCGACGAGCTCTACAAACAAACTCTCGAAAGGGGGTAAGACAATGCGCATGCGCACACAAACACACACACTCATGCCAAGCCCTCGAAGTAAGCTCATCTCTAGCAGATGATGTTGGTGGAGGCCATGGTGAGTGTCAACATTGGCATCTCTCGCGCTCGTGTTGATTCAGATTTTTTTAACCAAAAAAAAATCGTTTTGTGTTTTTATACCGCCGGCGTTAAAACGTCTTAATGGCTACTTCAATCACACGGCTATTCAGGGGCGGAGCTCTGAGAGATAAGAGGAAGGGAATATACAAACGTGGTACACGTAAATGAAAGTTGGGAGAGCGGGCGGCAGTTGCACTTTAGCACTACAAACTTTTAAAGTTTGTGAAATGTCCACTTAAAAAGAACCTCTTGCATCCCTGGGGGGATCATATTCATCACGTAGATGGTTTGCAGTATTCATACTCGTCTTGTAAATAAGACAGATATCAATATGCTCTTTACAAAAGCGTAGACAATTTTAAAGCCTTAAAAAGAAACCAAAGTGGAAATAGAAAACCCACAACTTTAGAGAAATCGAACACAGCCTGTCTTTTCCCCCACAAAACCGTACGCCCCAAAATTTATGTACAAATATCATCAAACAATTTCGGGGCATCAAAGTCGATCTCGTGCCCTCAGAACTCCTCGCATAGTGGACGAGTTATTGCCCTGCGAGTATTGAGTGCATTCATGCATTGCGATCTTCTTAGAACCCATCTGTTTATTTCAAACCGTGTAAACATTAAAAAAAACGCGACATTATAACACCCTGCCCGTTACCCCTCTTACCCATTCACCACCACCCCCCACGACCCACCCAAATATCTCTACTCTCTCATCAACGTTAATGTCTTGCCGGTTTTTAAAAAAAATTAATTCTGGAATGATTCCCTAATTGTTGCGCCAACACACTAAGATTGCAGCGCGTTCGTGTAAAACTAATCTGCTTCGAGGATATTTTGAGATTTAGCGGCGATTGATGTTTGTTTGTTATTTTTTCATGACGTCATTGGATGTTATCCCTTTAATCATGTTATGGCAATTCGGAGATTTGTATTCGAGGCCACCCTAGGAAAATTAAAGGCAAAGCATATTTACACCGGAAGTCGTGGATTAGACCGGGAGCTAGAGGCTATGATAAACTAAACAATATAAAAACGAGCCTTCGATTACGTCATTGAGTAAGAAATAACACCAATTAACACATCGGATTATAAGGTGCTCAAGTAATAGAATTGCCAATTATCCGCATTCTGAAGCTTCTGATGAGATCTAAAATCACAAGATAGTTGGGGAACTTAATGTAGTTTGTAGATAAGCATTTAGAGGTCTACATAAATTGATTTTGACAGTATTGGTTATTAGGGGCTAGAGGTTTTGTCTCGGGTACGAAGCTCGGTCCGGGATAAGAGGTTTGGTCCCTGTTAGAGGCTCGGTCCCTGCAAGAGGTTTGGTCCCTGGTAAAGGTTGGTCCCTGGTAAGAGATTTGGTCCCTGGTAAGAGGTTTGGTCCCTGGAAAGAGGTTTGGTCCCTGGTTAGAGACTCGGTCCCTGGTAAGAGGTTTGGTCCCTGGTTAGAGACTCGGTCCCTGGTAAGAGATTTGGTCCCTGGTAAGAGGTTTGGTCCCTGGTAAGAGGTTTGGTCCTGGTAAGAAGTTTGGTCCCTGGTAAGAGGTTTGGTCCCTGGTAAGAGGTTTGGTCTCTGGTAAGAGGTTTGGTCCCTTGTAAGAGGCTCGGTCCCAGGTAAGATGCTCGGTCCGAGGTAAGAGGCTCGGTCCCAGGTAAGAGGCTCGGTCCCAGGTAAGAGGCTCGGTCCCAGGTAAGAGCTCGGGTCCCAGGTAAGAGTTTTGGTCCTGGGTAGGAGGATAGGTTCCCTGTTATTTAAATTTCTGCTAAAGGTGTATACTGTTATTTGACGCCTTGCTACAGCGTACTGCACATTACATTGTCGCCCTGGTTACACCTACTACAGCGTACTGCACATTACATTGTCGCCCTGGTTACACCTACTACAGCGTACTGCACATTACATTGTCGCCCTGGTTACACCTACTACAGCGTACTCCACATTACATTGTCGCCCTGGTTACACCTACTACAGCGTACTCCACATTACATTGTCACCCTGGTTACACCTACTACAGCGTACTGCACATTACATTGTCGCCCTGGTTACACCTACTACAGCGTACTCCACATTACATTGTCGCCCTGGTTACACCTACTACAGCGTACTGCATATTACATTGTCGCCCTGGTTACACCTACTACAGCGTACTGCACATTACATTGTCGCCCTGGTTACACCTACTACAGCGTACTGCACATTACATTGTCGCCCTGGTTACACCTACTACAGCGTACTCCACATTACATTGTCGCCCTGGTTACACCTACTACAGCGTACTGCACATTACATTGTCGCCCTGGTTACACCTAATACAGCGTACTCCACATTCCATTGTCGCCCTGGTTACACCTACTACAGCGTACTACTCATTACATTGTCGCCCTGGTTACACCTACTACAGAGTACTGCACATTACATTGTCGCCCTGGTTACATCTACTACAGCGTACTGCACATTACATTGTCGCCCTGGTTACACCTACTACAGCGTACTGCACATTACATTGTCGCCCTGGTTACACCTTACTACAGCGTACTGCAAATTAAAATGTCGCCCTGCTTACACCTTACTACAGCGTACTGCACATTACTTTGTCGCCCTGGTTACACCTTACTACAGCGTACTGCACATTACATTGTCGCCCTGGTTACACCTACTACAGCGTACTGCACATTACATTGTCGCCCTGGTTACACCTACTACAGCGTACTGCACATTACATTGTCGCCCTGGTTACACCTACTACAGCGTACTGCACATTACATTGTCGCCCTGGTTACATCTTGCTACAGCGTACTGCACATTACATTGTCGCCCTGGTTACAACTTGCTACAGCGTACTCCCCATTACATTGTCGCCCTGGTTACAACTTGCTACAGCGTACTCCAGATTACATAGCTGCCCTCGTTACACCTTGCGCCACTCTAAACCGCTACCAAATCCACACCACACGCCACTCTAAACCGCTACCAAAACCACGCCACACGCCACTGTAAACCGCTACCTAAGCCACACAGCACCCACGCCCTAAAAGTCTTCCAAACCACCATCGATTACATGTGTTGTCAAAACGCGAGCTTCCTCGTGTGGTCCCAACGTGGTCCAACGAGTGGTCTACTCACCACGGGCTTTGAGCAGCTCTTGTCCGTCTGAGATTTTAAACCCTCGACATCTGTTCGTGAATTCATGAATACCCGGGCATATGAGTGAGATTTCCCCACTTTATCATTGAGACGAGACGCTTCTGTTGTTTTTGGGGTGATACTCCTTCATTCAGTATTTCTGCTTGGTTATATTTCACTTCTTCTTTTTTTTCCTACCTCCTAATGAAAAAAGTATTGAGAGCCACTGAGTGTCTTGTTGAACTGAAAGGTCAGGGTCAACAGGCCGTGGGGAGTAAGAGATATCTTCTGAGTTCGTTGAATGACTTGCTCGAATCTTATGTTCAATGTTTTTCTTGATGTTGAAGGGTTCGGTCTGTGGGGCGTCCAACGTATTCGTATTATTTGTTTCCTCTGACTTTATCTGAAAGATTTGTTCTTCAAGACTTGATCCGTATGACTTGTTGAGTAAATCAAATTTTTAAAGTCTAACGCCATATGACATGGTCTCTGAAGATATTTCTTTAAATATGTTGCTGTTTTTTTTGTTTTTTTCCCATGTAACAGAATCTAATAGAACTTGTTCTGTAAGCCCGGCTCTATCTTCTATGTTCTGAAAGTCTGATTTTGATCATGATATTTTTGAAATACTTTTTCCGTTCAAATATTTCTTTTGTTTTTGTAGGACTTTTCTTCCTTTATAATCTGCTCGCTGCCTTGTATTCATTTGAGAGTAACATATAACACTGATACACAAATCACTGCAAGCCTTTAATAATAGTAATACAAATAGTAATTTAATAATTTATATAGCGCTATACCCCAGGAAGTACCCGGGCTCACAGCGACTCGCATAAAAATAGTTACAACATTTAATAATCATTAAATAAGTGTTCGATTGTATTTTTTACAAAACATTTAAAAAACATGGAACAAATATGAATTTGAAGCTTCAAGTCAGTGAGCACGCATTTAAAAAACATAGAATAGCCATGAAACAATAGGCAATTTTTTATATTTTCTTTTTAATTAAAAAAAAATTAGTACATTTCGGATATGATGTTATCTTATCTGTTTACAGACGCTCCTTCTATACAGAACATATGATATTTAATCAAAAACACAAACTTTGCTGACTCTAAAATAAAAAAGTTCCTACTGGCAAAATAACTTGAGAATGGCTTTGACAAACGACTTTAGCCTCCCAAACCTTGATGACGTGTCCGTACGGAAATAACAAAGGCGGCACGTGGGAAAACCAAAATGGCGTCTTCGGGCGTCTGGCCAATCAATCACCTCCCTCTGCACCACGTGATCTTCTTTTCTCCCACGATCAAACCGCTGATTATAATGGGCTTCAACAATGGGAGCCTCGTTTACGACTGTGACGTATCTGGATCATTAGGCTGTAATCATTCATCGTTTCATTGAAATTGTGGCTATATTTAGATGTGAGCGCATTTTAGCAAAAAAAGGGGCTGCGTTGAATCTTGGGTGAAGGGAAATGTTGACAATTATCTTATCTTATCTAATACAGACGCTACTTCTGTACAGATTATTAGATCCTACGCTTATCTATGGCATGTGTCTCGTCTTGCATTTTTTATTAGAGTTTTAAATGTTGATAAAGTGTTGGTTTTTCTGGTTTCCTCAGGCAACCCATTCCACATCCGAATCCAGATGGGAAGAACGAGAATTTGTATGTTTTTTTTTCTTTCATACCGAATAATAAAAGTGTTTTTACCCTAATGTCTATCTGAGGGTTGTATTAGGTTTTCTTTGTGTTGTATTTCTAAATTAGAATTGAAATATATATATAGTTATCACCAGATGGCTCTTAGATAGATAATATTACGTGAATTTTTAACTTTAGCTTTTTGTTTTCATGACTATGTGGTTTATTGTAAAATGCATCTTCTACTTTTAATAATTATTTTTTCCCCCCACGCTACATCAAAATTTCAAAATCATTTCCTTAGAAACAAGTGCATTTGTATTCAAGGGAAGCTACTCGGAGAAAAATGTGTTCAGAAACTATACAAACACACCTACAGAGACTATACAAACACACCTACAGAAACTACACAAACACACCTATAGAAACTATAGAAACACACCTACAGAAGCTATACAAACACACCTACGGAAACTATACAAACACACCTACAGAAACTATACAAACACACCTACAGAAACTATACAAACACACCTTAAGAAACTATACAAACACACCTACAGAAATTATACAAACATATCTACGCAGACTATACAAACACACTCGCAAAAACTATACAAACACACGCACACACAAACCCAGTTACAAGCACACACACATATAAGCACACACTCACATAAGCGCACAGTCACCAACAATTCATTCAAAAAAAAATTCATTTAAATCTGAAATTATTTTTATTTTCACATTGATACGTTAAAAAAAAGAACGAGGTAGCAAATCTTTTTTTTTAAAGTAGTTGGAGAAATATTCAAAGAAGATTATTTCTGGTAACTAGGGACCTCAGTGTCTCATTAGGGCCTTTTCATGGGTCCCGAAATATACAGGAGTACATTGGTCGGCTCTTCACCGTTAGGGAGTGTTCGATTGAGCCGTGTCCTGGCTCTCGTAACTAAGGGAGGTCTTCATTGTAGAGGCTAAAAGGTTGAAGGTTTAAGAGCTCAAGGACGACATAGAAAAAATTTATGTATTCAGGCTTAAAAAAAAACCAAAAAGCTGATATTAGTTGTAACTACTAGCAACCAGTGTTCTCTTTTAGCTGCGCGGCAACGCGGTGGTGCAGATATCTGACCGACGCCGCATAGCAGTTTAGAATAGCCGCGCAGCAAATTTTGATGTGTAAAATATAATATCTGTGTTTGTGAAGTGTTAAATTTTGTAGATAAAATATATGCTATGAAACTTTTCACCAAGTTTTTTTTTGGTTGTTTTTTTTCAATTTGCACACGGACCGATGTACTTTATAAGAAATATTTCTAGAAGCATCTTCAAAAATTGACAGAAGAAATTTTAATTACCGAGTTTGGAAATAATATGACTTTAATTTTATGTTTACATATATAATATTGGGATCAATATATTTAGTATTCATAATGATCATGCGCATGATATTCATGTCTGTAATTCTAAATCCTGTATTTATTTCAATCTGGATTTTTAAAAAAACAATTGAGAGGTGGAAAGCTCGGCATTATCTTGAAAGTCTGAGAGCTTCTAGAAAATTTCTGGCACAAATAAGTAAACGTAAGACATTAGAATTACATTCGTTACCACGGTCTTTTATTTGGTCTAATTTTAAGCACCAATACTCACGTGCACATCTACTTTCAATTTACCCTTGAATTACCTTTAGTCACGTCACGTTATTTACTAACTGGTGATTATCTATCTTAGCGCCTTCGTAGTTCCTCCCGATCTAAAGCTCATTCTAATCTCCAGTTCGTTCTCCTATCTACCGGACATTACTATCTGTCTTGTCCTCTTTGCGCCCCAAACATCTCCACTATCGATTCCTACAATCCGAAGCCCTCGCCTCCGCCTCGTACAGGCCGCCGTATTTCACCCCTGAATAACTCGCGCTGGACGCTCTCACCGGAAGACAACCTTGTTATTCGAAAGAAATGGCCGCCACACTTTTATTTCCTTAGTTCCGCTTTCGATTTATTTTTTTTTAAACAGATTTTTTTTTAAAAAAGGAAAAATAAAATAAGAGTTCAAAGTTTAACCTTAGTGACCTCACGCTTCAGATCGAGTACTAATATTGACAAATTCCAAAAGAGCAATTTATAAAGATTGAGTCATATTTCAACAATGTCTTGTGCATTTAATTTATGATGAATATGAAAAAAAAATTATTTAATTTTAGAGTAAGTTCCGTTAATATTCTTAAATTAGCCATAGCAAATCGAACTTAAATGATAGAATTAAAAAAAAACACAGCTTCTTTGCTATTTTAATGCAATTGCTTTTAAAACATGTATGCAAATTATTTTCAACAATAGAACGATTTTTGTTGTCGCCATTCGTCGTGTAACTCGTGAAATAAAACGAACTTTATGAAAAGACAGATACAAAGTAATTTTTATTGATTCTGTCAAAACATATAATAAACTGAAAGCTACTTATGAATTTAGGGTAAAAAAAAACAGATTCTGATGATCAAGAAGACTCTTCTGCCCACCATTTTTAGGGGTGGGGGTGGGGGTGGGGGTGGCTAAAGTTGTAGTTTCAAACTTTAGGCTCACGACCGAAATTTAAAATGTATTTTTTTAAAGGAATTTTTAGCAACCTCATCCACGATGAAATTTTTAGGTTATCAATTTACGACACGCCTTTTACTGGAAAATGCAGTTGTTTGTCCGTCGAAGTCGACGAGGACTATCCACATCACGTTGATCAGCTGCTTTGACAAATTTTATTTGGGAAATTGAAATAATTTGTGTAAGAAATTGGTGGCGGATATTTTTTCTTTAAAACAGGAAATTAGGTCGCAGAAGTGACAAATATCTCCGGCAGACCATTAAGTAGGGTGTCATATTCACCATTTGAGATCCTGCCAAAGATTAAAGTGTGGTACTAGAATACATATACTACTTACGTCACAAACAAACTTATACGATTTCGCTGTATCGCATATTAGATACCAGGGGCCATAACTGTGCTTGGAATACCAGGGGCCATAACTGTGCTTGGGATACCAGCGGCCATAACTGTGCTTGGGATACCAGGGGCCATAACTGTGCTTGGGATACCAGGGGCCATAACTGTGCTTGGGATACCAGGGGCCATAACTGTGCTTGGGATACCAGGGGCCATAACTGTGCTTGGGATACCAGGGGCCATAACTGTGCTTGGGATACCAGGGAACATAACTGTGCTTGGAATACCAGGGGCCATAACTGTGCTTGGGATACCAGGGGCCATAACTGTGCTTGGGATACCAGGGGCCATAACTGTGCTTGGAATACCAGGGGCCATACCTGTGCTTGGGATACCAGGGGCCATAACTGTCCTTGGGATACCAGGGGCCATAACTGTGCTTGGGATACCAGGGGCCATAACTGTGCTTGGGATACCAGGGGCCATAACTGTGATTGGGATACCAGGGGCCATAACTGTGCTTGGGATACCAGGGGCCATAACTGTGCTTGGGATACCAGGGGCCATAACTGTGCTTGGGATACCAGGGGCCATAACTGTGCTTGGGATACCAGGGGCCATAACTGTGCTTGGGATACCAGGGGCCATAACTGTGCTTGGGATACCAGGGGCCATAACTGTGCTTGGGATACCAGGGGCCATAACTGTGCTTGGGATACCAGGGGCCATAACTGTGCTTGGGATACCAGGGGCCATAACTGTGCTTGGGATACCAGGGGCCATAACTGTGCTTGGGATACCAGGGGCCATAACTGTGCTTGGGATACCAGGGGCCATAACTGTGCTTGGAATACCAGGGGCCATAACTGTGCTTGGGATACCAGGGGCCATAACTGTGCTTGGGATACCAGGGGCAATAACTGTGCTTGGGATACCAGGGGCCATAACTGTCCTGGGATACCAGGGGCCATAACTGTGCTTGGGATACCAGGGGCCATAAAGGAGCATCAAATAAACGACGGTCAATGACATTGATGCGGTCAAGGGACCGGCCAGCCTGTAACGAGACCCGGTAAACTGTGTCCAGCTAGACGGTAGAGGTGCTGAGATTATTCGCATCACGTAGTTGTCTCCGTGGCAATGGGCATTCTGGCTGATGTGCCTCTCCGTGATTGCGTCTACTGGACTGTCTCGTTACATTTGCCCTTAGTCTCCCTTACCGCCACCCCCCCCTCGTCTCTTTAACGGGAAAAAAAGGGGGGGGGGCTATTTTTTCAATGATCTCTCCCAATGTTAGCCTATGATAGATAGAAGATATAGGCTGTCTTTCTTTATACTTCACGGAGTTTGATTATAATATTGGATATATATTAAATATCGAAGGCGCCTTATATTACTAACAATAAATCTTCTCCGTGATATGACAAGACCTAGTCATTCAAATGAATATTCTATTTTTAAAAAAAACAACATATTGTGTGTTGTCGTACGGTAAAAAGTTTGGAGGATGAGGAGTTGCGCCAAATGAAACCTTCAAGCATAAAGTCAAATAATGAATCAAATAACAATAACAACATTAAATAACAATAGCTGTCCACGTAGTGTCACCGCTATTGTTTTTTGGCTAAAAATAGGTTGAGAAAGAGAAAAAAAAATGTTTGTGTGTTGGGGGGGGGGTGAGCCTCAATGACCTAGTGATTAATCGTGACATATTTAGTGTGTTTCAGTCATACGTGAGACAGGTTTAATTTACATTGAAATTGTCAGAAATTTATTGAAATAAGAAAAGCAATTTTTTTTAAAAATCTTATATTATCTTACACGAGCAACCAAGCCCGTCCAAGGACGTTACTCCACGTTCGGTGGAGTGTTGGAACTCCCCTCCAACAGCCGTCTCGACCGGCATACATGTGCATCGCGTCAAAAATATTATTCATTATAGCTAAAATAAATAACTCGTAAAAACAGAGCTTTTGACTATAAATCCCAACGCGCATAACTCAAAATAAAGTCTTGGAAGAAATACTGCACCAAAAATAACTCGTTTTGAATGTCAACGTAAACTTGTTCAATTTGATTGGCTGTAGGAGTCATGTGTGTTTGAGAGACCAATCGCTACCGATGACCGGACAGAACTTAGCCTTTTATTATATAGGATGTTAGGGGCGATCCTTCTATGAAGAAAACTGTTGCGCCCTGCGCTTATCCATGTTTTTTTGTGTAATCTTGAATGCTTATTAGAGCTGTAAATGTTGATAAAGTGTTTGTTTTCCTGGTTTCGTCTTGTAGTTCAATAATATATCTAAGTGCGTCTAATGCGCTGTTACGGCGTAACGCACATACATACAGCATGATCATTTCTTACAGTGCTAGGTGTTAATTGGTTAGTGCTTTTTTCAAACTTAGCAGACGTCTCTGTGCGGTTCAGTTAGCATTGGTTTCACTTGTGCTGGGGAAAATTAGTAATATTTCCTGTTTCTGAACAATTTTAATTTAGATGCAGAAAAATATCAATTTGAGTTTAAACGAAATTCTTCTGCGAGCAGTTCTAGTTCTTAAATTAGAAACGATGACGCATGTGACGATCAGCCGTGGTCAAATGATGACGCCATAATAACTGACCGGCGTTGCCAAGTCTTCCAACGGATTAACCCGATGAGAAACTGCTGAATATTTTAATGGCTCAACAACCTGTCTTCGCCACGATGGTATCCATCCCCGCCGTGATGGTACTCATCAGCGTGACCACCATCGGCTTTAGCACGGTCGGCGGCACAGTGGTGTACATCGCCGTCCTCTTGCCGAGCAACGCCATGTTTCCATTCACGATGATGCGCAGCAGGCCGGCCATTGACGTCACATTCGCCAAGCTGCAACACATGGGATTCTTCACCAACGACACGGTCAAAGTGATGTGAGTAAAGAAACTGTCACGATTAGACTTTTGAGCAATGTTCCCTCTACGCATCGCGGCGGAAGAGCTATCTGAGAGACCCCGCGCAGCAGTTTAGACTTACCGAGTGGCTAAATTTAATACGGATAATACATGTGTTAAATTATTATTATTATTATATATTTCAATATTTTAAAAAAAAACAAGAAGCTATTAAACTTAGACGGAACATTGCTTTAGAGTGGTTTTAAAACTGTCCAATTTAATTACTTTTTCTTTGCAATGTTGTTTTAACAAGTTTTTTTTTACGCCAAGACTGGTTTACCTTGCTACCAAATTAAAAAAGAACAGATTCACAACCGCATTCGTGCAGAGAGAAAATATTATCAGTGGTACAAATTTCAATTTTTGATAGTTCGTGAAAATGCAGACCAATCAAAAAGACATATTGGCGTGTCGTTTTCTACTGTCACCCGACTTATTGCAAAGAATTTGAAATGTGGAAAGTATAACAGTTTTTCCAAGTCAAAAAGTAAATTTTCATGTCTATTTTAAGAAACAAATTCGAAAGAGATTAAAATGTTATTATAAATCTACGAAAACTTAATGCTATCAAATATTTACACACAAACAAATACTATGTTTAATAGGTCACATAAACAACAGTTTAAAAAACTTAATTGATAAATACTCTTTCAATAACATAAGGTTTCTGGAAACACTAGAAGATAGAAGAACAAAGAGCAAAGTAGTTTTGATACATAACGCAAACTAAATCTAACTTGGAAATAAAAGACAAAATTTAAATTAAAAAAAAACAACCTCAGATAGTCAGACGTAAGAATAAAAAATACTTTTCTTATTCCGTACGCAAGAAAAAAAACACACACAAATTCTCGCTCGTCCCGTCTGGATTCGTGCGTGCAATGTGTTGTCTGATCAAACCAGGAAAACAAGTACACTATCAACATTTGAAATTCTTAGAAAAATGAAGACTAGAAATACACCACAGATCAGGGGTCGGGAAACCATGGCTGGCGAGCCAGATGTGGCTCTATTGATGGCTGCATCTGGCAGATGTTTGATTATTTTTAAAAAAGTTTATTCGGATTCATTTGATCTACATTTTAATTGCATATTAAAACACAGCATATAATAATAATGTTATTAAAAAGAATTCACAGACATAATTATCGTACTTTTAGTGTTGAAATTACACAAAATGCACACATTTACTTGAATTTTTAGTTTTAAACATAATGTATGGCTCTCACAGAATTACTTTTCAAACTATGTGGTGTTTATGGCTCTCTCAGACAAAAAGTTTCCCGACCCCTGCCACAGATAAACGTATGGCACAATAATGTTTTGTATAGAAGGAGCGTCTGCTATAGGTAAGGTACGATACTATAAGATAAGTTAAGAAAATAATATATAAGTCTTATTCAATCTCAAAAAAAAATATGTAGAAAAAAAGTCAGACTAAGCATCATCTTGCCACATTTTAGGAAACGTAAACCAGGAAATAATCACAGCCGTCATTTCAAGGCTACCTTACAACCATTTGCTCTACATCTTCAAAGCAGTGGTCCCTTGTTAGGGTAATAAGTTCCGGGGCAAAGGATTTCTTGCGGCTAATTGGTTTGATAGGATTACTATCGGATTTTGCTGCATGATCACTTCACGTCAATGGGGGAGAGCAGGACCAAATAGTCATTAAAATCACACGACGTATAGAGTGTTCAGATCCGTCGGTACTAATCAGTTCAGATTCTTCCAATATGAAATGTACTCTTGCTTTAGGCTATGGATTTAGTGGATTAAAAAAAAATGTTTAATAGTTTCAAATTTTATTTTGCTGAAATGTCATTCTGATGAGTAATGAAGAAAATTATAGCTAACACGTTAATGGCTGACAGCGTCGTGGGAAAATCAGCTGATAGATTTTGTTTTAAAAGCTATTTTTGGATCTTTGAAGTTACGCCTGACTTGGAATTTATTTGACTTTTTTGTAAATTAATTTTTGCTCAAAAAGTTCAAGCACTGTAATAAAAATACCGCGATGTAAAAAAGTTTATCCCA
This sequence comes from Ampullaceana balthica, assembly GCA_944989445.1. NCBI lineage: Eukaryota > Metazoa > Mollusca > Gastropoda > Lymnaeidae > Ampullaceana > Ampullaceana balthica. The sequence continues at coordinate 327,290 of CALYLW010000925.1, forward strand.
GCTAGAGAAATATCCTCGAGACCCTTACCAACACAAGAAATTGTGTTACATACTTAACAACCTCTTCAGAAAATGCTACAATAACTTAGAAAAACGTTGCATAAAAGTAGAGTTTAAAAAAAAAGTTTTGGGTACGGACGACTCATAGTATTACGGACTTTATTTCAGTGCCTGCTTCTAAACACATCCACTTGACCAACATATCAATAAGGACGTGTGACAGTTATATGACCGTGGAGAGCTGACAGCCGGGGGGTATATATAATACTGACGGTTAAAAACTATATTCGGCCACTGTTGGTTCTTATAAGCCAGTGTCACCCACGATATAATTGTTCTTATAAGCCAGTGTCACCCACGATATAATTGTTCTTATAAGCCAGTGTCACCCACGATATAATTGTTCTTATAAGCCAGTGTCACCCACGATATAATTGTTCTTATAAGCCAGTGTCACCCACGATATAATTGTTCTTATAAGCCAGTGTCATCCTCGATATAATTGTTCTTATAAGCCAGTGTCACCCACGTTATAATTGATACACTTGCTTGAAAATATAATCAGACAATTTAGGTTCTAACTTAGCTTGTATTTAATTTTTAAAAATATTAGTATTTGTTTTGCTTGATGAGAACCTATATTTCAAAAGTCTTTTGGAATATTAAACATGTGTCGGCCGCGCATAAGTTAATAATCTTGGTTGAAAAACTCAATCATGCACTTTAGGTTGTATTTTGTTTGTATTTCATAATTTAAAAAAAAATAATATTCGTAGTTTTGAATATTCCAAAAGCATTTATTTGAGTCTAATCTTCCAACTTGTTTTAGGGGTCGTTTTAAGTAAATAAATAAATTAATTAATTAAAGTATATATATATATAATAATATATATGTATATATATGGTGACTTTCCGGGGGGGGGGCACTTTCAAATAATCACACTGAGCTTTTTTAAGCCATAAAAATACTTCCGTTTTAAATTAATCATGATTGTCTCGTTGTTTACAGAACACTTTTTAAGCTTGAAGTATTTCTTTTACAGGTATGCTGATTCTGGCTGCAGCAGCACGCATGCGCCGATGGAGGCCTTCAACTTCTGGTACACCACAAAGCCGCACATCTTCTTCGGGCCAGTTTGCGACTTCGCCCTGGCACCGGTGGCCAGATTTTGTTCCGTCTGGAAGACACCTATCGTGTCGCCAGGAGGGTTCTCTCACAGTTTTATTACTGAAAAGCACGGTAATCTCAGTTGTTTACCTATGGGAGTGATGGCGAACCTATGGCACGCGTGCCACAGTCGGCACGCAGATCCTTATTAGCCGGCACGCGACTAAAACATTACTACCTTAATCAAGCCAGCAGCCAAACCCCAATTTTAGGGTTTCATTTGGCTTATGGCACTTTGCTATAAATATGTTGGTTTCTGTTGAATTTTTGGCACGCGGCCCGAAAAAAGGTTTGCCACCACTGGCCTATGAGAAGGTAGTCACTGGTTGACACATGGCTTCCTAATTTCTGTAATTTGTATCGTTGTCTTACGAGAAGAGATCAGTGGTTCTAACATTAATTTTAATATTGTTAAGCACAATAATTTATTAGTTGACAAACACCAAGAGGCTCGTTGATTCTTAAACAGTTTCCAAGTAAAGTAATTAAGGTGGCTATGATTTAATTTACGAGGTATTCTATAAAAATCCCAAACCTATCTTCATCTAAATCTTGAAATGATTGATGTTCTTATATCGCAACATTATCAATGGATTAATTAAGATTAGGATAAAAGCTAAGAACATTTACTAACTTCAGAAGTCTATTTAATAATATCTCAAAGCGAAAAGTTCAACACAGTGATAACAAAGTGAAGACTGAAGCCAGGCTAAGTGGAAGCACAAGTTCAACACAGTGATAACAAAGTGAAGACTGAAGCCAGGCTAAGTGGAAGCACAAGTTCAACACAGTGATAACAAAGTGAAGACTGAAGCCAGGCTAAGTGGAAGCACAAGTTCAACACAGTGATAACAAAGTGAAGACTGAAGCCAAGCTAAGTGGAAGCACAGTAATAAAAGAATTACAGGAGCAACGAAAATAGAGCCACAAGAAGAACAACGATAAGAATCATGATAAGAGCTCTTCTCCCTGAAGATTTAGTTCTTCAAACCCAGATCCTCTTTTAATTTTTAATAATTTTTAACGTATAGAAATCAAGTTTTTTTGTGGGGTTTTTACCATGGAAACATTTTTCATCACGTATTTTATGGATGGTGAAATCTATTTTTATAACGCCTATCACATTAGCAAAATCACGGGCACTGACTTTTTCCTATATCTTAGGATGCACAAATCGCCTGTTTTTTTATAAAATAAATTGATCACAAGAGCAGGTGTCTAGAAGTGTGTCATTTAAGGTTTACTTCATATGTGATGTTATTTAATAACCAATCTTACACTTATAGATTATTTCTAAACTCTTACACAAATTATACACAAATTATACACAAATTATACACAAATTATACACAAATTATACACAAATTATACACAAATTATACACAAATTATACACAAATTATACACAAGTTATACACACATTTGTGGAGGATGAAAAATAAATCTCACCAGTAAAAAATAGGAATCTTTTAAAGTATATACACAATTTAAACAAAAATTTAATGAGAAAATGTAATCTAAACTTAATTTAAGGCGGTTATCCGATCATCCGGACAGGTGGGCAACTTGTGTGTGAATCCATCCCCAGAGTTTCCCCTGTTGACCCGCACCGGGATGACCTTTAACAGCATGGCCTGGGCGCTGGACGCCGTGTTCAGGGCCAACCACTGGCAGCGCATCATGGTGGTCTACGAGAAAGGGGGCTTCCCGAACATTGAGCCGGAAAACTTCTGCTACCTGGGCAGTTCGGCCCTGATCTATCACAGCAAGCAACACGTCAGCCACAACCCGTACGAGTTCGTGCTCTTCGACCCGGACAGGGTCAAGGCCGAGAGATTGCTGGTTGAAAAGATCGGGCTCAACTACGGAGGTGAGTTGTCTGTGCCTGGCGTTAGAGTTTTGTCATGCAGAGTGCCGACTGTCGACACGATAGCTCACGTGAGATTTGTAAAACAATGAACAAAATAATAAACTGTTGTAAAATTAATTGCTTCATTTGTTTCAGCGTTAATCCGTCAGCTTTACGATGATGTACGATTGTTTTAAAATTTCTAATTTAAACGAACAATCTTTCTGTAATAACTTTTTTTTTCTGGTGAACGAGTTCTAATTGTTTTATTCGATGGTTTCGATACCCATTAGGACAATGTTGTCTGCAAGATTTATAGCCGAAAATAAATGAACCACATACGTTCATTGAAGATATTGGTTTCAGCTTGAGTATTACATTTATTTTCCTGTATGAATCGGGGTAAATATTGGCCAACACGGATCTCATATGTTATTATTCATCCAAACCGAGCTGAACACGAAACGTCTGGGTTGTCTGTGCTAAGATGGAGGTTTAAGTTGTTTGCCCGTGTATCTGACAACGTCAAGGGCTAGAGTACTTCAAACAAAGACCGTTAACTCATCCATGCCAACAAAAAAAAATATCGTCCTCTTCCAAAAATCAGAACACTATTTACTATTACAACATCAGTTAACAAATCGGGAACCTAAAAGATAAACCGTACAACTTTGGTGTTGACATTGCTACTGTCACAGACATTTATAAATATGAGTTTCCAACAAACCTTTATACGCCCTGACAAACTACAAACTGAATTAGTTGGATACAACTTAAAAACAAAAATCACACAGTGTATGTGTCGCCCTCGGAAGAAAGGTAAATTAGTAAAGGTCCTTTTTTTCAGACCCTAGGGGCTTATGGGCCACGAGAAGCAGCGATCGCAAGTTTTTATGTCCAAAGCATACGAGGCGACTGTGTGGCTAGCATCTCGTCATCTTTAGACCCACAATATCTTTCTTTAATTGTAAAAACTTGTCTCTCCAAACCTCTATTTTCAATTGAAGATTTGTTGTTGTTTTTATTATTTCATAAGAATTTTTATTTATGCCACCGCTAACTAAATTACAGCAGCTTTTTAAAATCAGTTTTTAAACTTCCACTTTAATCTTTCTATCTTTTTTTTATAAATTTCAAATATAAATCCTGACAGGCAACCCAAAATACGGAAATCATACGGTTGGCATCTATTCACAGGAAACATCAAAATTCAACAAGAGGCCACCGAAATGGCCCCTAACAAACCTAGACTCCACCAAACTGGTCCCTAACAACCTAGACTCCACCAATCTGGTCCCTAACAACCTAGACTCCACCCAAATTTACCATAACGACCCAGACTCCACCAAAATGGTCCATTTAAAACCTATACTCCACAAAACGGGTCCCTAACAACCTAGAAACCACCAAATTTTACCCTAACAAACCTAGACACCACCAATCTGGTCCCTAACAACCTAGACCCCTACAATCTGGTTCCTAACAACCTAGACTCCACCACAATTTACCCTAATGACCTAGACTCCACCAAATTAGTCTTAAACGAAATTAGACACCGCTAAACAGATCCCTAACACACCTAGACACCAATAAACTGGTCCTTAACGACCTAGACTCCACCAAACTGGTCCCTAACAACCTAGACACCACCTAACTTGTTCCTAACAAACTAGACTCCACCAAAATTTACCCTAATGACCTAGACTCCACCAAACTGGTCCCTAACAAACCTTGACACCACCAAACTAGTCCCTAACAAACCTAGACACCACCAAACTGGTCCCTAACAAACCTAGACACCACCAAACTGGCCCCTAACAAACATAGACACCACCAAACTGGTCCCTAACAAACATAGACACCACCAAACTGGTCCCTAACAAACCTAGACACCACCAAACTGGCCCCTAACAAACATAGACGCCACCAAACTGGTCCCTAACAAACATAGACACCACCAAACTGGTCCCTAACAAACATAGACTTCACCAAACTGGTCCCTAACAAACCTAGACACAACCAAACTAGCCCCTAACAAACATAGACACCACCAAACTGGTCCCTAACAAACATAGATACCACCAAACTGGTCCCTTACAAACATAGACACCACCAAACTAGTCCCAACAAACCTAGACACCACCAAACTGGTCCCTAGCAAACATAGACACCACCAAACTGGACTGTCTTACATCACCCCCCACCATCTTCTACCCCAACCCCCCCCCCAAACAGACCGTTATTTCACGGGGCATAACCTCGCGAGGACTTTAGTCGGCTATTCGATGGCTCCTTCTAAAGTAGCTTCGGTCTTCACACCACGATATCTGTTACACGCATAAGTTAATTTTAAGTACGCAATAGAAAAAGCGATTTTTTAATGTGTGCGTGTGTGTGTGTTGCTGTGGCATAAATAGAACTATAATTTTCGTACTTTAAATAACAGGATAGATTTTAAACACTTTAAAGGTTTTACGTCATGTAGACGCTGTAATTTCAGATGTTTGTATAACTATCGATAATTTCATGATTACCGGAAGTAACTGACCTAACAAACACAAATTTCCACTAAATGATTACTTTTTACTTGCAACTTATGAAGGGGTGGGAACAACTTACGAATTCTAAATATTGAAACATTGTAAACAACGTTCTTGTATTTCTAGTCAAGACAAAATGACAGGACATAACTGAACGGAACTGTCGCTTGGATATAAAGTCCAGATAGTCCAGTCTCTGGCTAGGGGCAACAACACTGATATCCTCGGCGCCCCGAAGGGATGTAACTGATTAATTTGGTTTGGTTTCTGTTGAATGAAGAACCTCCCGCGTGGTATATCCGGTAAACATATTTACGAAGGTGACATCATAAACATGGGAGATGTTGTGGGTGGGGTGTGCTGGCGTCTACGGAGGAAAGGGGGGGGCAAGAGGGATGCAAGGGGGAGGAAAGGGGGAGGCAAGAGGTGTGTGTGGTCAAATAATTGTTGCGGGGGAATGGGTTGTGGGTACTACTAGGGGAGTGTGTACTACTAGGGGAGTGGGTACTACTAGGGGAGTGGGTACTACTAGGGGAGTGGGTACTACTAGGGGAGTGGGTACTACTAGGGGAGTGGGTACTACTAGGGGGACGTTGATGTTTTTTTAAATCCTTTATATTAACTCGTGGTGTCTGCGGCCGACCGACCGACCTTGCTTGCTTGCTTGTCGCCAAAACTTTTGATCGATTTTTAACCCACTTGCTCGCAAGATAGCGAGCTGAAATTTTGCAGGCAGTTTCGTACCGATGATAAAAACAATGTATCAAAATTTCAGATCGATCGCATGTACCGTAATTAAATTTTTGATTTTTTAGATTATTTTATTTATTCCTATGTATCATGCTATTTTTTGAGATAGAGCGTCGCGGTGCGTATTATATTGAACAACCTTTCTGTCGCGCAATAAGGTGCGTATTTTATTGACAGCTCTTTTTATAAAGATATTCCTGATCGGTACGCATTATATTAAACATGTTTTACGACACAACTGCAATTTTTTATTTCTGGATGGTCTGGCGCTGCGTATTATGATGAACATTCTTTTAATTACTTCTCGTACATAAAGGATTTATAGTCAAAAACTTGGTTTTTTACGGGTTTTTCTTATTCTAATCTCAAATTTACTAAATGGCGGGAAATATTTATTCAGAAAAAAACAAAACACTGCTTTTAACGAAGTCCCTAGAGCTAAGAGCACTTACCGGTAAGTCACATTTTAGCCAAATTCAAACTAAACAGTGGAAATTTAACATCTGGTTCAGACCAATCTACAGTATACAATTGAAAATAATACAACGATTTTAGGTATACATTTTTCAAAGCCTATAAAAAAATTAAATGCTACCATCAAAAAGACAAAACAAAAATATTTAACTTGAATATCTGAAAATGCGTTAAATTGTGACTAAAGTACTTTTAGTCAAAATAATGAGTCCATGAAGATTAGAGGACGAAAGTTAATAGACCCAGACATAGTAAAACTTTAGGGCTTCATTATCGCCATTAAATCCCTTTAACAATTACGATTGGCGAATGGATTTTTGGAATTATCAAAACTATCATTGTACACGATTGGATTATAACAATTCACAGAGGGTAAAACAATAAATTACAATAAAATAGAGACAATCATTGACGAACTAGGATATTAAGATACATTTAATTTTAATTTCTTTACAGCCGTGTGTTTTAAAATATTTTTTAAAATTTTAACCGTGACAACTGTCTTTATGATAAATTATGCACGATCCTTTAATATTCTTATATATTTTCTCCATATGTATTTATTATTAAAGACTAAAGAATTGTAGATTTCACATAAGAAAGAGGTAACGAATGAGCAGGAGAGACAACTCATAACTTATTAAATTTGACTATTATTTCTAGGCTTATTGCCCTTTCCTTCGTGAACATATTTTTATGTCCCTTTAAACTGAATTTTTTTTTAATTATCATTAAGAATTTTTAATGCTCAGGATATAGTTTTTGGAAATTTTATTGAAGATATTTTAACTCCTAACAGTTTATACATTATTATTAGAATTATTAATGCTCAGGCTTAGACCAATCCCCTTATTTCAATCGTTTATCTACATTATCATCATACATTTTATTGCCATGAGTCTCATTGTAAAACGGTCTGGCCAGTGGCGTCACTAGGGGGGGGCGGGGGGGGGGCGGGCCGCCCCGGGTGACACCAACCCTAGTGACGCCTCTGGGTCTGGCTCTACTCTTCTCCTATTCATCTCATCTTCCTCTACTTTATTTCTGCCCAAGTATATAGTAGTATCGTTAATGAAAATATTTATACCACCCTATTATTGTGTACTTCTCTATAGGATATTGTATTTATTTTTAAATCCTTTATATTAACTCGTGGTGTCTGCGGCGGACCTTGCTTGCTTGCTTGCTTGCTTGTCGCCAAAACTTTTGATCGATTTTTAACCCACTTGCTCGCAAGATAGCGAGCTGAAATTTTGCAGGCAGTTTCGTACCGATGATAAAAACAATGTATCAAAATTTCAGATCGATCGCATGTACCGTAATTAAATTATTGATTTTTTAGATTATTTTTTTATTCCTATGTATCATGCTATTTTTTGAGATAGAGCGTCGCGGTGCGTATTATATTGAACAACCTTTCTGTCGCGCAATAAGGTGCGTATTTTATTGACAGCTCTTTTTATAAACATATTCCTGATCGGTGCGTATTATATTAAACACGTTTTACGACACAACTTCAATTTTGTATTTCTGGATGGTCTGGCGCTGCGTATTATAATGAACATTCTTTTAGTTACTTCTCGTACATAAAGGATTTATAGTCAAAAACTTGGTTTTTTACGGGTTTTTCTTATTAATTAAATATGTATCTTGTCTTCCTGTTTGTTTGTTGGATTGATTTGTTTTATTTAAAAAAATAATAATTTTATATATTTAATTATTTGCATACACATTAGTCATTCAATGTGTACTTTGAAAAATAAAGCACTTTGCAAATGTAAAAAAATAATGTAACATTTTCTTACACTTCCAAAAATTAAAAAAAACAACAAGTTGCAACTATTTTTCCAGTGTCCATGTCTGCTCGCCAACACCCTCCCACACCTTACTGTTACCCCCCCCCCACACACACACACACACATACACCCACGCACACAAATCTCCACTAACGTCCCTTAATCTGCCCCCACGAGGGGCAACTCCACACCGCCTCGGTTAACACAACACAGGACCGACTAGAGCTTAACGAGCTGTCTTTGGTTTCTTATTTATTGGTCAACGTCGTGCCACGTGACTGAATTTACGGCCCGCTGATTGGCTCCCTGGCGCCTCGGTTCTTTAATACTGAAATGGAAAAAAATAAAAAAATTAAAACAACACTCACGCTCACTCGTCTACACATACACACACACACACACACAACAGTCTGCCAAATGTTTGAGATCAACCGATTTCCGTTTTTGTGTGTGTGGACAGTACGATGTTGTTCTTCACAAATAATATAGCGCTAGATTAAATTGTGTGTACTGAAAATGAGACGAACGTACTCTTAAGAACATTTTTTCCGTTGTTGCATCTTTTTGTTGTTATATTGTATAAGGGATAAGGGAATACAAGCGTGCACTTTTATCATTCCTCAACTAAATGTGAACTCACATTCCCCCCCTCCCCCTCCCCCCCAATATTCCACTTACACATAATAACATCGACATTTTCTTGACTTGTCTCAAAATAATATCCACGAACAAACACATAAATAATTCAATAATTCTGAGGCCAATAAAACACGAAGTATCAGTTGCTAAATCTTGACATAGCCGTGTATCACCCAGTTGTTGACATGGGCGTGTATCACCCGATTGTTGACATACCCGTGTATCACACGATTGGTTGTAAAAATTCAAAGTATTTTGCGGTTTGACTTATCCTATCTTCTTAAATTAATTTTTTACGGACGCTACTTTTATACAGAAGAATATTGCGTCCTACGCTTATTTATTGCTCGTGTTTAGTCTTGATTTTTTATTATTAGAGTTTTTAATGTTGATAGTGTGTTGGTTTTCCCGATGTATTCAGGCTAATTATTCCACGCCACAAATTACAGGCGGGAAGAACGATAATTTTTATGTATTTGATCTTGCATACCGCTATCCTCCCCTTCCCATCCTTCATGATAACAGTTTCATGCGTTTTACATTGTGGTGGGTATCACACAAAATACTGACTTACACAAGGAGACTCACACGTGTAGACCCTGACAAATAGTCCAACAGAAAATGACCAACACAAACAGACCCGCACAAACAGACACATAAACAGACCCACACAAACAGACACATAAACAGACCCACACAAACAGACAAATAAACAGACCCACATAAACAAATACATAAACAGACCCACACAAAAAGACCCACGCAAACAGACCCACACAGACACATAAATAAACACACTAACAGGCCCACATAAACAGACCCACACAAACAGGCACACAAAAACAGACACACAAAAACAGACACAAAAAAAGACTCACACAAATAGACCAACACAAACACAGTGTCTCGCCCGTAAAGCTGAAACCTTATGTTTCACTAGAAGAGAGAGGGGGGGGGGATTGAAGTCAGAAGTAAATTAAAAAAAATTACATATATATATATATTTATATTCTATATACATTGTTATCTATTTTTTAGAACGTTATTGGCATACAGAGAAAGAGAAAAGAGGTGAAAGATGTGGGGACAAAATCTCATTATTTATATTTTTAAAACTTTTGTTATCTTGCTTTTGTCATGCTTTTAAAAAAAACTTACCTGCTTTGTTAATATCTTTATGTCGTTGTTGTTTTTTTTCATTTCTTTATTTCATAGACTTTTTCTTTCTCTCGCTATCTGTAAATTATATAATGTTCATAAGGTATACACGTTATTGTATAAATATTTATATAGTATACATAACAAATGACTCTATTAGAATATATAAAAGGAGATAATGAACCTTGATAATGAATGCCTTGAGTCTGGCATTAAAGGGAGACAAACGTGTAAAAAGGGGAGATAAATGAGCCACCCAACCACCACTAAAAGATAGAGAATTAACGTTATGGATCCAAACGAAACCCCTAGAATATACGGGTGGTAAAGTGGGAGACAATTATAAGCACTTAGTTACGGCGTGAGTTGCTTTTCCTCCGATGGGAGTAAACGTCGTGGGAACTCACGCATATTGGCTGTTGAATACATTGGTAGGAGCAAGTGTGTGGAGTCTGGGACATGCTACTCGTTGTATTCGAATACAATAAAATCGAAAAAGTTGAAAAGCAATTCAAACAAAAATCCTATATAATAAAAATCAAGTTTCTGTCCTTTCTGTCCGTTCTGTCCGGTCATCTATAGCGATTTGTCCCTCAAACACATATGACTCCTACAGCCAGTCATATTGAACACGTTTTAGCGGACGTTCAAAACCAGTTATTTTTGGTGCAGTATTTCTTCCAAGACTTTATTTTGAGTTATGCGCATTGGGATTTATCGCAAGAAAGCTCTGTCTTTAACGTGTTATTTATTTTAACTATATTGAATTGTATTTTTGACGTGATGCACATATAATGCCGGTCGAGACGGCAGTTGGAGGGGAGTTACAACATGCCACAGAACGGTGGCGGAACGTCCTTGGACGGGTTTTGTTGCTCGTATTTACATAAACTGTTAAGTGGGGTATCACATTGCGATAAGGGTAATGAACGACTCTCCTATTACCATGTGAAGTAATATTTTAGTGCACTAGTCAGCCTACAAAAAAAAGGTAATGATAAAAATAAAGTAATAATAAAATTAGTGAAAACCTATTTTATAAAATTGAAATATTTTATACCCATAATTGTAAGGATTTCTTGCATTACGTTTTGCTTTACTTTGCAATATTCTGACCGTTTCGATAGAAAGGGACAATTTCGTGTGTATATATATATATATATCTGTGTGTGTGTATGTGTGTGTATGTGTGTGTGTGTGTGTGTGTGTGTGTGTGTGTGTGTGTGTGTGTGTGTGTGTGTGTGTGTTTTCATTATTATATTTTGGTGTTTTGTTTATTTTTTTAAATTATGATTTCTAAATGCATGCAGTGGACAACAATGTTTTTGAGTTCTCAGATGCCCAACATATAATGTATTTTAATTTGAATATTGCCCATGACACCAGTGAAACTGTTAAAATGTGAAGATAAAAAAAAATTCTGAAGTTTCCCCCGATCATGTCCATTTCAATAAAAATGCAAGACTAGACCTTTACCATGAATAAGCGTACGTCGCGATAAACTTTTGTATAGAAGGAGCGTTTGTGATATGTAAGATAAGATATTGCCCAGATTGTGCGTGAACACAAGTTTGCAAAGAGTTTAAATAAGACCAGTGCCAAACGCATGCTGTAAGATGATGCCAATATGCGCTTAGACGTAACAAATTAAGGGAAAACCATAGTAGAAATTTGTTTCTTGGGTGAAAACCATGAAAGAAACCAGATGGATAACATGCAAACAAGGTATGAGTGAGCCTGACAAGACGTCACAAAACAGGAAACGTTTCGGAAAAGAGCCTTTTCTTTTTCAACGAACAAAAAATACAGATACAAAATGACTGTAGAGAAAATTAAAACTTAGCTGCTGTGAAATCCAGAGCCAAAGAGAGCAAGGCCCTTTGACGAAACATTCGCTGTTTTGTGACGTCTTGTCAGGCTCACTCATACCTTGTTTGCATGTTACCCATCTACTTAGCTAAAAGCCTTATTGGAGTCTCACCAATTTTCCCTATAAGCTGAGCGGCCGCGAAGACATCTGACCGATGCCGCGCAGCAGTTTTGAATTATCGCGCAGCCAAATTTTTAAAATATCACATTAAAAAATGGATACTGTGCAACTTTGCACACAACATTTTTTTTTACTTTGCACACGGATCAACGAACCATAGAGGGAACAATGAGTCTCGGCCACATTTTGTTCGCTAAAGAAACCAGCTTCATAAAAGGAAAGGTCAGAATTGATTAGTTCCTATTGGGGAACATTTGATGTATGTGGGATTGGTTTTGGGGAACATTTGATGTATTTTGGTTGGTTTTGGGGAACATTTGATGTATGTGGGTTTGGTTTAGGGGAAAATTTGATATATGTGGGTTGGTTTTGGGGAACATTTGAGGTATGTGGCTTGGTTTTGGGGAACATTTGATGTATGTGTGTTGGTTTTGGGGAACATTTGATGTATGTGGGTTGGTTTTGGGGAACATTTGATATATGTGGGTTGGTTTAGGGGAACATTTGATATATGTGGGTTGGTTTTGGGGAAGCTTTGATGTATGTGTGTTGGATTTGGGGAACATTTGATGTATGTGGGTTGGTTTAGGGGAAAATTTGATATATGTGGGTTGGTTTTGGGGAACATTTGAGGTATGTGGCTTGGTTTTGGGGACCATTTGATGTATGTGTGTTGGTTTTGGGGAACATTTGATGTATGTGGGTTGGTTTAGGGGAACATTTGATATATGTGGGTTGGTTTTGGGGAACATTTGATATATGTGGGTTGGTTTAGGGGAACATTTGATATATGTGGGTTGGTTTTGGGGAACATTTGATGTATGTGTGTTGGATTTGGGGAACATTTGATGTATGTGGGTTGGTTTAGGGGAAAATTTGATATATGTGGGTTGGTTTAGGGGAACATTTGATATATGTGGGTTGGTTTTGGGGAACATTTGATGTATGTGTGTTGGATTTGGGGAACATTTGATGTATGTGGGTTGGTTTAGGGGAAAATTTGATATATGTGGGTTGGTTTTGGGGAACATTTGAGGTATGTGGCTTGGTTTTGGGGAACATTTGATGTATGTGTGTTGGTTTTGGGGAACATTTGATGTATGTGGGTTGGTTTTGGGGAACATTTGATGTATGTGGGTTGGTTTAGGGGAACATTTGATATATGTGGGTTGGTTTTGGGGAACATTTGATGTATGTGGGTTGGTTTAGGGGAACATTTGATATATGTGTGTTGGATTTGGGGAACATTTGATGTATGTGGGTTGGTTTTGGGGAACATTTAATGAATGTGGGTTGGTTTTGGGGAACATTTGATATATGTGGGTTGGTTTAGGGGAACATTTGATATATTTGGGTTGGTTTTGGGGAACATTTGATGTATGTGCTTTGGTTTTGTGGAACATTTGATGTATGTGGGTTGGTTTTGGGGAAAATGTGATGTATGTGGATTTGTTTTGGGGAAAAATTTGATGTATGTGGGTTATAAACAATGAAAGCTGTTGAAGTTATTTTGCTATTAACTAGTTTTCTTCCGTTTGTTATGAAACAATATACTCAACATATATGTAGAAGCAACAACGCGTTTGAAAATTGGGTTTTTGTGTAATAAATCTGAACACAGGCTTTTGGATTTTCCAAGTTAAACACTGAACTGACTCAAAATAATATAAGATTATCACGGATCTTGTGAGATAAATCTATTATAAAATTACAATCTATCAACAGCGAATTGTCCGTGTTTTATATTCTCATGGAATATTTGATTTATAATGATTAAGGAAAAACTATTTTGGTCTTCTTCAGATCTTTTGGAGATCGATGATTGCCAGCAAATGCCTGGAAATTTCCGTAGTTTCTAAGAATTCCATCTTTCATAAGTAAAGTTCGTTCTCCGGCCTGGGTAATTCATGCCTTTGACCAAACAGAAAATAAGGCAATGTGTAACTGCGCTTTTCTTTTGTTACCGCGCCAGAACGATGACGTAATATTGACAACCACGTCCACGAGAGCGAGAGAGACGTGCAGCGAGCATTCAGGTCATCTCTTAAGGATACCTTACATTGCCCGAGCCCATTCACGACCTCTGCGGTAAAGCTGAGGGGTTTTAATATAAAAAACGTGATACGGGAGAATCGCGCGGGGACTTCTCTGGGGCAGTTTTTTTTGTCAATGACACAAGAGGGGAAAATGATACAGAAATGAATATCGAAAGCAATCAAGCGGACATTTCTATATTATTCTTATAGATTATTTTTTCATCCCGAAAAGTGCAAGAAAGAGTTTCGAAAAGGGATCTCTAGCTTTTTTTAAAGGGATTTCAAATATTTCGAAGGGATCTTTAGTAATGGGAGATGGACGATAATATGTTTGGCACTGATATCACTTACATCACAAAAATATTATTGGTTGATCTATAAAGAATTTCGCTCACTGATGTTTGAAGATACATTTTGTTTTTAAATTTGATATCAATTTATGTTTTTTTATAATTGCAACTGTAAAAGTTCTGGGTATTTTATAAAAAATTTTTTCAATAAAAGAAGACCTGCCAGAAAATGCGAATGCAAGAATTTTTCAATAAATCAAAAGCACGTTTTTCAGCGAAACTGAACTAAAAATTTCTTTAAATATTCTACGGGTGTTTATAGATATCACTTTTAGAGCCCTTGTCTCATACACAAACTATCTCCGACATATGAATTACTGGGAGAGAAACATTACTTGAGATGTTTTACAGCAGTTTTATTGGACTGACGTAACTTGTAGATCTTTAAATCTCGTGACTTTTATGTTGTGTGACCTTTATGTTGTGTGACCTTTAAATCTGGTGACCTTCTAAAAAATTTTAAGTATATTATTTATTGGTTAAAGATTGTTTCTTTTTTGTTTTTCTTAATTCACCCATATATTTCTGTGCCAACTTATTATAACTGTGACGTAATTTTACTTTAATTCTCTGCCACCCACGCAAAATAACGGAACAAAATTGTTAAGGGGCATTAACAAGGATTGGCACAAATGTGACGTATTAAGCCTGGATTACCTCAAAGAAAAGTGATTAAATACGACGCTGTGCCCCAGGAACGTTTGGCTCAAATATCCCAGTGGCCAGACGGTTTCAGGTCGTTCCGACAACCCTCGACACGACCACGGGCAGGATGTGTTTGATCCCTCGTGAGGACTCGAGTTTTGTTTTTATTTCTCGACCGCGCGTGTTACCGAAGACAAGGGAGGAGAGTCTGGTGGCTTATTAAATATTCTCCCTTGATGGTCGTGAGAGGCTGGCTGATGGATGGTTAGTATTTGATGGTTGGTTACGAGTTCCTAAGGTGATGTCTCGTTCCTAAGTGATGTCTCGTTCCTAAGGTGATGTCTCGCTCCTAAGGTGATGTCTCGTTCCTAAGGTGATGTCTCCCTCCTAAGGTGATGTTCGTCCTATTGTGATGTCTCGTTCTAAGGTGATGTCTCCCTCCTAAGGTGATGTCTCGTTCCTATTGTGATGCCTCGTTCTTACGGTGATGTCTCGTTCCTATGGTGATGTCTCGTTTCTAAGGTGATGTCACGTTCCTAAGGTGATGTCTCGCTCCTAAGGTGATGTCTCGTTCCTAAGGTGATGTCTCGTTCCTAAGGTGATGTCTTGTTCCTAAGGTGATTTCTTGTTCCTGAATCTCGTTTTTGCTTCCCTAAGAATTGAAAATATTTCATCAAACTTTCCTGTGTTGTGGCATGTAAAGGATGATAGAAATTATTTTTATGTTAGGACAGGACTTGTTAAAATATTTGATACACCAAATTTTAATGATGATAACAAAAGCATTTTTCAATGGACTAACAAGAAATAATGTATACTTGTTACATGAGTTAAATATTGTAACAAAAATTAAGTTAATGTATTTAAAAAATAAATAGAAGCAAAAAAAAATTATTGTAAAAAAACACGTTTTTAAAAGAGGACAAAAAGAAAAAAATAATTTTAAAACTTATAAGTTCAAGTACTAATTTAATATGACTAAAAACGTGGGGCGGGCGCTTATACGGTTTAACATATGCAGTTCATTCATGCTTTCACTTATAGATCTCTCTTTGCCTTCTAAATTATAAATCTATAATTTTTATACCAAACACCCGCCCCACGTTTTTAGTCCTATTGAATTAGACGTTTGGCTAAAATGATTAGGGTTTACAAATGGCGAGTAAGAAGATGAGTGAATTGAATTAGTTAAACCTGAGAAGCACCCGCCCCAAGTTTTAATCATATTACATAATAGTACTTGAGCATATAACTTTGAAATTTTTATCAATCCAGAAAAAGATATTACATTCACAATTCTGTGGGGAAAAAAATGTTCTTCTTTTTAGTCCGCTTATAAAAACGTGGTTTTTAAAAATCATTCTGTTACTTCTGTTTATTCATATTCAAAGCACCATTTAAGAGGCAAAGCCCATTTAAAACTGACCTGGGTGGCAATATATCTTTAGGATTTTTTTCAGGTCAGCCCAGATATCGAGAGTTTAAAAAAAAACAAGAAGAAACAAAACATAAACGGATTTAAAACGCCACCAAAGATAAATTCCCTTAAACACCTCCGAATGCATCCTGTTTAAAGGAGGTTACTTGTATGGCAAGATATCATCTCAGTTGTCTCAACGTGTTCGCATAATGGATTTATCTCGTCATTGACACTTTCCCCCGAAGACAAGTGTGCGTCATATCATTATCAATGGGCGCCTCCTAAAATAAAGGTTGTGGGTACGCCGTGGCTGCTGGGGACACTTTCCCCCCGAAGACAAGGCTACGTCAGAACTAAATCAATGGGCGCCTCATAAACGTTGGTGGTGGGGATGCAGTGGGTGTTTGGGTCAAATATTTGATTGTGTCACGGAATTCAGACTAAAGAATCTCTGTATCGGTGCAAGAAGAAGAAAATTCTAAGCTATGTAACTTACGAACTTTGGAAAATATTATAATTACTGGAATTTGAAGTGATTTTCAAATTTCACGGAAACTTAAATTTTGAGTGATAACGATTTTAAAAAAATGAGTGAGCTTAAACGTGATTTTTAAAAAGTTCCATCCCCAACATTGTTCTAAATATTATTAGCTATTGTTTGACGTTTGTTTCAACCCGATAGATGTTATGGTTGGCGAGAAATTGACAAAATATGGATATTTTTTTCGATTTTTTTTAATTTTCCAGGAAATCCAGCAAACCTTTTCGGTATTTTTTTGGCCGTTGCACATCCTTGGGACCTCCTTAGCATATTTGCAAAAGACCCGAACCCTCTATCTGGTATGGTTCATGGGGAGTTGCATTGTCAAGCTTGACAGACATTTCGAATCTATAAACGAAATTGTTTCAAGGGAAATTGCGTTAACAAATGGCATCAACAATAATTTTTTCTACATACTGCTTCTTCATAGGCTTCCTATACAAGCACGAATAGATTAGAATATGTGTGTTCTCTGTCACAACTTCATTTTTCTGACACACCTCACTGAACTTCTCTCTGTCTACTCACCCACGGTCAGCCACGATCTTCTGCAGACACAAGTATTCTCCCTGTTCCTAAGACACGCACTAAAACATATGGCGAAAAGTCTTTCTCTTTTGTGACCCAACCAATACACATTCGCAGTGTTCAAAATACCAAGGCCTTCAAGACTGCACTAAAGACACATATCTTTAGAGATTTAAAATTTAATTAAACAACAGTCTAACATTTCTTTAAATAATATACGTAGCCTATATGCACCGTAATGTCATTTATATGCTGTAATTAGGATTAGAATGTTTTACTTTGAATAAATAGACAATTATGTGTGTTGCTATTTTTATGTAAAGCGCTTTCAGCCTAGTTGCTTGCTGGGGAATGTCCCTATATAAATTAAGAAATTATTACTATTATTTCATAAGTAACTGAACTGAACATTTTGTGGTCAACAAAAAAACAAAACAAAAAACAAAGTCATGAAGTCGCTGTGTGGACGTTGTTCATTGTGTCCCCTCAACTCCATATTCCAGCATGAAAACAACGTCTGCAAGTTTACCGCCATCAAGTGCACTCCATCACATACATCCGGTTCGATCGTGTGGTCCCAGCGTTCATTAACGCTGCATTATCTAAAGCACTCAAGGCACTTTCACTTTCAACCTCTATATGAAAACGTTCAACGCTTTATCCGTTTCAGAACGAGGCCAAATATGGCGTTCGTCGACGATACGTCGTGATTGACAGCTCATTGTCAGATTTCCATTTTTTTCTCATCCCAACGTTACTTGATATTTAATAGAGAGAGAGAGAAAGAGAGAGAGAGAGAGAGAGAGGGAGAGAGAGAGGGTTAGAGTCACTCGAAAGGTTTATATGTCATGATATGGAGGTTTGAAACACGCTTTTAATATTCTAAACTTAATGATACAGAGAGCGTCAATGAAATGTTTGCATTCTATGATATGAAAGTTTCAAATATGCATTAACATTACAAACTTGATGCGAAAAAATTATCTTGAAGCACTTTTTAATACCGTGCATTAAATATATTACAGCGGATACAATTCTGACCCTCCAAATTTAAAGAATATTATTGCGTCCTACGCTTTTGCACGGTTCATGACTTGTCTTGAATTTTTATTAGCTTTTTTTCCTTCTATCCTTTGTGCTTTTAGCATTTAAAAAAAAATTACTAATGTGTTTACTCTGTCAGTTTTCAATATTCACCAAAAATGAATCTTGGAGTTTCAAAATTTTTTTCTAATTTCTGAAAGCTTTTTAAAAAAAAATTTTTTAATTTTTTTTAAAAGTTGTGTCAATGTGTTTCAATATTACCGCTGCATAAAAATAAAAGAAATAGTCTTAGTCGATATTTTTTGTTAAAATATAAAATAAATAGACTTGGTTTACTTGTTGCGTGTTGTTGATTCTCATCTGGCGGATTTATTTTAATAAACGTTTAAATGAAAACAGTTTCCAAAGATTTTACTACAAATTTTTTTAATTTCTATATTAAAAGTGCAAACGTCAAAAACTCCTATTACTCCTCCAGACGGTAGACGTGAAGCACCTGGCAGTGGACAGCACCGGCCCTCGACGCACGGCTCGGGTGTCCATCAAGTGAAGCCAGGCTCTAAATAACATCTTAGCAGAAGTGGCCCTCGTTACGAAAACTAAAGCGACACCCAGTTTACTCTTTGTGGCCCCCACGTAATCTCTAAATATAATCTTGGATATTGATGCTAAGATTTGACAAGCACCAGTGGCGTAGCGAGGGGGGCGGGGGGGGGAAATGCCCCGGGTGGCACATACCCACGCTACGCCGCTGACAAGCACTCTTATTACTGAAAGACAATGTTATGAAAAAAATAATTTTGCCATAAAATAAAAAGATATTTTGTCACACTGATCAATGACCAACCGTTAAAGTTCAGATCATTTGTTTATATTTGGTAGCTAGGCAGGTTTTACTTAAGTCTTAAAATTTATTGAATAGTTTTCATAGAACCCTAACCTAAACCATAACTTTAAGCGTCTACACTATCTTTTAATTGCATTTTATAAAGCAAAAATATGTAATTTTTCGACAGATTCTTCATCATTAAAATTTGCTAATTGCCATTTGTTACATTAATTACATACATACTCATAAAGAGGTCATTGCAAATATACGTCAAACTATTAAACATGCTGTTTAGATAAGTTGAATCTTTAAAGAAAACTCAAGAACATTAAAATATTTTTCAAAGGTTTGATAAGATTTTTAAGACAGATGGCCAGCTTTTAATAAAATTTGGAGAAAAATAAGCAGATTCCGGTTAGACAGCTTACAAAGTCCAAGAAAACAAGGCAATATATTTTTTAAAAAGCTATAAATACTCCATAATAATAATAACACCATATTTAGAAAAGAACGTTATCAGGGGAAAACCGTACAAAAATATACATTCAGGAGCGGACAGTTTAAGAAAATCAATCAAAGCTACAACGCCACATTTAAAAATTGAAACAACATAGAGCGAATAAAGAAAAAAATAATATTTTTTTTACATTTCAATATTTGTTCGAGCTTTTTCTCAAAGGATAAATTGAAGGCCAGAAAACCAAATTGATAACTTTATGCATGACAGCTTCATCTAACGTTTCAATCAATGTATTATTGCTGATGATTGCCAGCACAAGTTACGACGTATCATTAACTCCCTTCATGTTCTTCCGCTTGTATTGTACTTTTAAGTGATTCCTCCAAGAATATCTCACAACTTTGTTCTTCTCACACGACCTTTGACACAACCTCTGAGACGACCTCTGACATGACCCCTGGCACGACCCCTGGCACGACTCCTTGACACGACATCTGACTCGACCCCTGACACGACCACTGACACTACATCTGACATGACCTCTGACACGACCTCTATCAAGACCTCTGCAAGCCAATCTAAAAGAAAATAATAAATGTGTGAATATAATTCTTTAGAAATCAGTAGTCGTTTGAACATCTACCTTTTTGTATTAGACAGTGGATTTGATACTTCCTATACTGAACTACTTAGACTTAGATGTTATATGCGAAAGTATTGGAAAACTTTTTTTAAAGTTATTTTTTTTAGTCTGTGAGTGGATGCGTTGTTTCGTTGTATTCGTTTTTTAAAATGAATGCGTTTTGACAATTAGACAAAGGGATGAAAACAAATTGCTTATCCATACGAAACAACAAACACATATAAATCCTCCTTTCCGCCCAGAAACACCAACGCACTATCAACATTAAAAGCTCTAATACAAATGCAAGACTAGACATAAACAAAAGAAAAGCGTTGAATGGAATAATCTTCTGTATAGAAAGAGCGCCTGAAAATTATATAATAAGATGAGCTATAAGATAATAAAAGATGTGTATTTCGATGCCTTGTGTAGTGGTCAATCCCTACTCAGTGACCACTAACAAGTTAAACGTTGAACTCTTTGATCCCATAAACCAACAGATGTGTGTCCCTGACAATCTCGTCGTTTCGTTTAAACCATAAGCTGACCAGTGGTCAACATTTAAATTTCTCCTTCCGTTCCCATTTTAATTTACTCTTCGTAATGATTTGTTGAATATTCGCAGACATACACAAGAAAATATTTAAACTAAAAGCCCTCGGCAAGTCCTCATCTGACTTTGTAATGTCTGCTGCAATTAGAGTAAACATTTGTTCTCGTATACGTGGATCAAAATGTGTTTAGGATGTTAAAGAAAAGAACGAAAACAAAATCCGCTTGAAGAAAATGGGCTAAGTTTACCGTTATTTCAAAGTAAGTGATGCGCGTGGAAGGAAGAAGTGGGTAATGACGAAATATATTGAAATGAAATCATCGTAAAATACGTCACGATTCTGTGCAGAGATATCTGCTTAAAATAAAGTAATTGGATGCCATGTAAAACATTTTCTATGGGGATTTTCATCTACGGGGAAAATACATTGGAGCATCGTGTATCTCCATTTGAACATGTTCAAATAAAGAAAAGAAAAAAAAACATTTAGAAATTGATTTTAAAATAAACTAGCATACGCCGCAGACTTGCCCATGGAGAGTTCTTTTACCCCTTTAATGCACTTTTTTAGGGCGCCTACGGCGCCGACCTTTTTCAAAAGCCCAACTAACTTGTCCTTGTTTTGATCAATACGAAATATTAAACTTTCTGAAATGTACACAAAGTATTTTATATAGGGGTTGTAGGGCGCCTATGGCGCCCCCTTTGTTTTCTGATGTTATAATTAACCATCATCAAATCCTCTTTTTTACATCGTTCCCTTTTCCAAAATTAAAATATCAGCGAAATCAATGACGTCATATAATTTTTTTTACAGCGCATATTTAATTTGCACACCTTTTGATGCATTGGTGCATTAATTTGGTGCGCTGCTTTCTAAAATTAGTATCTGTTGCACATGCAGCTTCTTGTTGCCTCGCAGGGTCCGACCACGAAGAGAATTATATTCTCTATATATATAAGCCGCATTTGTTGTCTGGATGTCTGTCTGTCTGTTCCCTAATAACTCAAGATCCAGACAACCAAATAACGTGAAATTTGGTACACGTACACAAAATTATACCGGAAAGGTTATTAAACAGGTTTCGTTCCTTATATATAAGATACTGGGGCCCGGGGGCCCAAAATGTAGTTTTTCCCTATATGAACTATATAAAATAAAAATTATTGAAAATTAAGACGTAAAATAATGACGCAAATTAATAAACATTTTGGTGTCGAGATTAACAAGAAGGCGATTATCAACATAAAATAATTTTTTTGTTGTTGTTGCTTTGTTGTTGTTGCTTTTGTTGTTGTTTTGTTGTTGTTGCTTTGTTGTTGTTGCTGTTGTTGTTGTAGTTGTTGTTTTGTTGTTGTTTTGTTGTTGCTTTGTTATTGTTTTGTTGTTGATGTTTTTGTTGTTGTTTTGTTTTTGTTGTTGTTGCTGTTGTTGTTTTTGTTGTTGTTGCTGTTGTTGCTTTTGTGTTGTTTTTGTTGTTGTTGCTGTTGTTGCTGTTGTTGCTTTTGTGTTGTTTTTGCTGTTGTTGTTGTTGTCCACATCCCTTGCCCTGCGACGTCAATGTCCTTCATGTTGTTGTTGCTTTGTTGTTATTGCTGTTGTAGTTGTTGTTTTGTTGTTGTTGCTTTGTTGTTGTTGCTGTTGTTGTTGTAGTTGTTGTTTTGTTGTTGATTTTGTTGTTTTTGTTGTTGTTTTGTTTTTGTTGTTTTGTTGCTGTTGCTGTTTCTGTTGTTGTTTTTGTCGTTGTTGCTGTTGTTGTTTTTGTTGTTGTTGCTGTTGTTGTTAAACCCGGGAAAAAGCCGGGTACTTGCCCCTAGTATATAGATAATTGGAAATGGATTAAATTTCAATTTTTAAAATTATGATTTTATTTAAAATAAAGATTTGCCAGAAAAGTTCGAACTATTCATATACAGTCGGATATCTCAAAGTCGAACTCAAAGGGGACCAAAATAACAAATTCGACTTACGGAGTTTTCGAGTTAGGGAAAATGGCTTAATAGGCGTAGATTAATCAAGGAAAATATTGATATTGAGGGGGGGGGGCGGCCATAACAGCGAGAAGGCTTGACAAGAAAGAGAGGCGGTGTCTGATGTTTCATATGAAAGGAAGCCGACTTAGCTTTGAAATACCGACGCCACTGAGAAAGTCACCTACCCCCACCCACACTTGACTCCCTTCATAGTGGGATTTGGGGGGGGGGTAAGATTATTTCTTTTACCCAAAACTTTGGAAAATTCGACTCATGGAGGTAGGAAGCCAAAAATCTTCGAGTTAAGGAGATCTAAAATACATTAGTCTTAGGGAATGTGGCGGGGACCTAACAATTAATTCGACATAGGGAGGTTTTCACTTTTAAGCGTAGGGCACAATAATCTTCTGTATAGAAGGAGCGTCTGTAACGTAAGATAAGAAGATAGGGAAGTTCGACTTAGCAAGGTCCAACTTAGGGAAGTTCGACTTACTGTGTCCTTGACAAAATGACAGGTAATCGGTGGCATGAATACTGTGTCCTTGACCAAATGACAGGTAGTCGGTGGTACGAATACTGTGCCCTTGACAAAATGACAGGTAATCGGTGGCATGAATACTGTGTCCTTGACCAAATGACAGGTAGTCGGTGGTACGAATACTGTGCCCTTGACAAAATGACAGGTAGTCGGTGGTACGAATACTGTGTCATTGACCAAATGACAGGTAATCGGTGGCATGAATACTGTGTCCTTGACCAAATGACAGGTAGTCGGTGGTACGAATACTGTGTCCTTGACAAAATGACAGGTAATCGGTGGCATGAATACTGTGTCCTTGACCAAATGACAGGTAGTCGGTGGTACGAATACTGTGTCATTGACCAAATGACAGGTAATCGGTGGTATGAATACTGTGCCACTTTATACGGGTGCAGAGAATGCAATCTACAGTTTTACTGTTATTGCATATTTACTTTTGCGATAATTAATTCTCGCCAAAGTTATTTTATATGAAATACATGATACTGGATGTCTGCATTTTAGTGAAGCCAAGAACTTTTTATGGTGAAGAGTAAAGAAAAAATTATTTAAATATCTTTTTGTTGCTGCCAGTACTTAAGCTTGCAAGTACTTAAGTACTTAAAATACCAGACACTGACCAAGGCAGGTCTCCCCAGCATATTCACACTCCTGATGCAGTCCCAGCTTCGTTGGGCAGGGCACGTGGTCCGAATGCCAGACGAGAGACTGCCAAAGAGACTCTTCTATGGCGAGCTCCAGCATGGCCAGCGGTCCCACGGTGGGCAAAAGAAACGCTACAAAGACACACTGAAAGTCTCACTGAAAGCGTTTGCCATAAACCCAGACACGGGGAAACTTGCTGCAATGGACCGATCCACCTGGCGTTCTTCCATCCACGAAGGTGCCAGGTCATGCGAGGCAAACAGGATCACCTCCGCAGAAAAGAAGAGGCAAGCCCGAAAGGCCCGTGCTGTCAACCCTCCTGGAGATGTCCCACTCGTCCCTTGTCCCTTCTGTTCCCGAACCTTCCGTGCTAGGATCGGCCTCATCAGCCATCTGCGCATGCCCAAACAAAGCCAGTCCCAGCAACCCTCGGATGACTAGAGTGGTCTTCGTTGAATCGACGGACGAACAACAACAACAACTTAAGCTTGCAGAACAATAATGTTCCAAATGTACATGCGCAAACTAAATCTTGTGTGGATTTAATCGAAACTTCTCTTTTTTTCGTAATTGTTGAGATTCTGCCAAATGGAAAATATTCGAAAAAAATTAATAATTTCAAAATCAAATGCTTGTCAAATTAGCTGCTCTTTTTTTTTAAAATGTATTTCTAATTTTCCCCAATAGCCACATTTTTTGTACGTTTGAGTCCAAATTTAACCGCGGCTAACTAAGCAAGGCTTAGTTGATAATGAACAAATGTAATAGGCTTATGTGCAGTCCCCTACCATTTATTAATGTTTGCACTAAGGACAGCCAATGTGCGGACTGGCTGCCAAGAGATGACGTTTTTATTCCATTTCATTAGTACCGCGCGATGATTGGGGCTTAGCATGCGAGGGAGCCACGGGGGGTAATCCCCATTCAAAATGAAAACAATGACGCATTCGGACAAAGTGATCCACACAAAAAAGGTCGGGAGGTAGAAGAAGATTCTCAACTGTTTTTTTTTAAAGAAATAGTTGTTAATTGTGGCCTTGCTCCCGATGATGTCGTTTAAAACTCTTCAGCTGGTAGTTTGAATTTTTTATCTCCAGAATACTTAACTTGGCTATCACTGTAGTTTCTATAGACCTGATGTATAAAATAACTCCACATAATTACTTCCATTGCATTATTACTTTTACTACATAATTACTTCCATTACATTATTACTTTTACTACATAATTACTTCCATTACATTATTACTTTTACAACATAATTACTTCCATTACATTATTACTTTTACTACATAATTACTTCCATTACATTATTACTTTTACTACATAATTACTTCCATTACTTAATTAATTCTACTTCTATTACATAATTACTTCCCTTACATTATTAATTTTGCTACATAATTACTTCCATTACTTAATTACTTCTATTACATAAGTACTTCCATTACATTTTTACTTTTACTACATAATTACTTCCATTACATAAGTGCGGTCATTGCATATTTACTTACACTGTATAATTGCATTCATTAAAACATTTCTGACATTTCATAAAAACGTTCTTTACATAATTACTTTTAATTACTTTCAAAGTGCCGTATCCGGGTTATTTGTATATGTATAAAATGAATAACCATTCAGTCATTTGGAGCCTATTGATTAAGTTATACCACTTTATTTCTTTTAATAGGCATTACTTTAATATCAAATGTTATTTCAATCTTGAGACTACATATTTTTGAAAATAATTTAAAATTCATTTTTCCCCTTGAAATTTGTCACTTGCAAAATGACTTGACCACAAAATTCTTTAATTTACATTAAGACGTCAATTACCATTACCAATACCATAACCATTTCCATTCCCATTCACACCATCCACCAAAACGCAGTTTCAATGAGTCGATATGAAGTTCCCATTCACACCATCCACCAAAACACAGTTTCAATGAGTCGAGATGAAGTTCCCATTCACACCATCCACCAAAATGCAGTTTCAATGGTTCGAAATGAAGTTCCCATTTACACCATCCACCAAAACGCAGTTTCAATGAGTCGAGATGAAGGTCCCATTTACACCATCCACCAAAACACAGTTTCAATGAGTCGAGATGAAGGTCCCATTCACACCATCCACCAAAACACAGTTTCAATGGGTCGAAATGAAGTTCCCATTTACACCATCCACCAAAACACAGTTTCAATGAGTCGAGATGAAGGTCCCATTCACACCATCCACCAAAACACAGTTTCAATGAGTCGAGATGAAGCTCCCATTCACACCATCCACCAAAACACAGTTTCAATGAGTCGAGATGAAGGTCCCATTCACACCATCCACCAAAACACAGTTTCAATGAGTCGAGATGAAGGTCCCATTCACACCATCCACCAAAACACAGTTTCAATGAGTCGAGATGAAGGTCCCATTCACACCATCCACCAAAACACAGTTTCAATGAGTCGAGATGAAGGTCCCATTCACACCATCCACCAAAACACAGTTTCAATGGATCGACATTAAGTTTCAACGCTCACTGAATCGTCTCTTTCAGGCTATCGGTTACTTTCTTCTCTAAAATCTTCTTCAGGCATTTAACTCGTATGTTAACTCCTCACATGTCCAGTCACCGCACCAGCGACATTGGCCAGGAATTACTGAGTGAAAACTGTATAAAGACTTCAAATCAACATGAAAATTTGGCCCAAACGTCATGAGGAAAAAAATTTCGAAAGTGGTCTATGAATTCATTCCGATGAAATGTCCATGTCTGTTCTCTCCGTACCTGTCAATATAAAGGCAATGTTAGTATACTTTGTACCTGTCAATATAAAGGCAATGTTAGTACAATCTGTACCTGTCAATATAAAGGCAATGTTAGTACAATCTGTACCTCTCAATATAAAGGCAATGTTAGTACGCTCTTTACCAGTCAAAAAATGTCAATCTTAATTCTCACTTTAGCCCCCAATGTTATTTTGAAATAAAGCATCTATGAAAGTGGAAATAGTTAGTGTTTTTTGTTGTTGTTGCTTTTGTTTGTGGTAATATTCCAGCACAGTGCGATTAAATAAATGTGGCATAACATTAATTCTTGAATTCACATAATGCCTACAAAATAAGCGCTGAGACGAAAATAATTGAAATAAATAATGGAGACATAACCCCAGGCTAAAATTATCTCCCTTGACATCCTGACCCTTGCATTACAATTAAGTAATTGCTTACGATCTTTAATAATTGCTCGTCATCATTACCAACGGCTTTAATGATATCTAAGAGTTATATGTGTAATTGCATTCACCCTACGATTACATTACGAAGATTAGAGATATTAGAATGTCTTGCTGTGGACAATTATTGTAACAGAGCAGACATTTCTCTCGTCTGAATATTTCATGGTCCACGGCGATTCAACGCAATATTTTAAACAAGGGTAAGAATACTTGATGACGCAACGTGACGCAAAACAATGACTCTCAAAAGAAAGTCTTTGATTAATTTCAACTTTCAGCAAAAAAACAACACGTTTCCTGTCATACAATAGTGTTTTCCACTTGTCTATAAAAACATGTTTTTTTGTAAACTGTTTTACCTTGTTACATACCTTTTTACAGAGGTAGTTTTCTTTTTTTAGAAAACGACCAAATCAAAAGTCTTTAAGTTTACCCACAATTATTACTAATTGTGACAGATTGTATATGATGTCTTTCTTACTTATTTGACAATTATGACAGTTGTAAACCTTTTCTTTTTCTCGGTAAGTAATATCAACTGTCAAATAATAAAATATTTTAAGAAATATTCTAGTTCTACTAAAAATTATTTATTTTTTTTAAACAGAATCTTGAGCAAGTTATATTTTAATTAACTGTTTTTTACAGGAACGCTTGCTCTTTTGTACTTGGTTCATTTTTGAACTGGCGCTTTTAACGAAATTATTTATGGCATTTAATACAAAATACGGCAATAACACGTCATTTAAACTGATCTCGAGTTTTAAACTAAAAACATATGTGGCAATGTCATACAGTAAAATCAAAGTTGCAGTAAATTCTTAAAAGAACAATATTTTTCTAAGAAGACAATCGGTTTCTCATTACAGCGACTCTTTGATACAGGTCTCGGATCTTACTTCCTCGTTATAAGTATTTGACTTTTGCCTGCGTTGTAAGAGTGAGGATTAAATGGTTCAAGAAGTGGTACTGCTTTCTCCTCTACCGATATACGTACCACTGGTCAGGCCCATCACGTGACTGGTCACGTTATGGCGGGAATCAAAATTATCTGGTCCTGTCGGACATGACCACGTCTATTGAAACAAGGTCTCGCTATTTGAGACTTTTTGGGTTGAGGGACTGATTTGTGGTTTGTGTGTGGAGTAATGGAGGAATGGAGGAATTACGTGATGTAGATATAGAAGGATGGAAGAATGGATGCATGGGCAGATGGAGGAATGGAGGCATGTACAGATGGAGGAATGGGGGCATAAACAGATGGAAGAATAGAGGCAAAGGACAGATGGGAGAATAGAGGCATGTACAGATGGGATAATGGAGTCATGGACAGATGGAAGAATGAAGGCATGGACAGATGGAAGAATGGAGGCATGGACAGATGGAGGAGTGGAGACATAGACAGATGGAGGAATGGAGACTAGGACAGAATGAGGAATGGTGGAATGGAGACATGGAGGGATGGAGTTAAGGACAGGTGGAAGAGTGGAAGAATGGAGGAGTGGAGTTATGGACAGATGGAGGAATGGAGGCAGGGACAAATCGAAGAATGGAGACTTGGACAGAATGAGGAATGGTGGAATGGAGACATGGACAGATGGAGGAATGGAGGAATTACGTGATATAGACAGAAAGACGGAGGAGTGGAGGTATGGACACATGGAAGAATGGAGGCAATGACAGTTGAGGAATGGAGGCATTGACAGATGGAGGAATGGAGGCAAGGAGGAATGGAGAAATAGGACATGGACGGATGGAGAAATCGGTTGTATTGTTAGGGAAGGAATTACATAATGGGAAAAGACGGGGAATGTATTGGTGATGTACTCTGATGGGAGGAGACAGTCCTAAGACGGTTCTAGACAATGATAATAAGAGTGTTATATAGCAAGATACTCAGAACCTTTTTGAAAATGATACTAAGACAGTGCTAGAGATTGAGAATAAGACAGTTTAAATCATAATACTAAGACAGTTCTGGATACTAGATATACTATAGTAAGATGTTTCGAGAGAATGATACTAAGTTCTAGAGAATGATTTCTGAGACAGTTCTAAACCCCTTACCCTAACCCTAACCCTAACGGTACACCATACCTACATCGAAACCCAATCTTCCCCAATGACGTAGTCCCCCGCCCTGACAATGCCAGATTTTCTCGGCGTTTGAGACCAGCCCGCGGCCGTTGTCGTTTTATGTCGACAACTTCCCTGTGATCTGCTAGTTGTTTACACCCACGCCGAATCAAACCTTCAAGTATGTCTTGGAATACACATATAATATCCATACGTGGATTTGAGGATGTTTTCTTTTAAATGCCAATCGGATTTATTCCTTAAATAATTGGATGAAAATATATTAAATTATATTTAATCTGATAATGTGTTGAGTTACCTTTGAATTTCATTTCGGACCAATTAAAAGTGAAGGTGGTTATAAGATCCTCATTAGAAAAAAAAGTGAATAAGGAAATGAGAATCGAAGAATTCTTTTAACGTCTGTGATAATTGATACTTTTTTTTTAAAGACGATATCCACATGAAAGTGATATTGGAACATTAAAGCTTGAAGGCTCGCGTGTCTGATACATGTGTCCGATGTTACGTGTCCGTTGTTACAGTCACCTTTAGATACGGGCTTTAACCTGTCTATGCACCAGTAAGTTTATTTTAAAATCGTTCCTCTTCATAACCCAAGTTCGTGCCATCATTAATGACGTATGTTGTGATTAGAGCGGCTGTAAGGGAGCTGTTCTTTGGGCATTATTGGATTCTAGGGCTGCTTCTGTCCACTCCTAATTTTAGGTTGATAGGTTGATATTTTCCTTTGTTTTTGTTTCGTTTTTTTGTTTTGTTTTTTAAGCTTCACACTGCGGTGCTGTCATGTCTGAATGTTGCACGGGTCGTGACTGCGTTGACAAGTTGGCACATGAATGTCACGTGTTTCCTTTCCGGACAAACTAAAGTACATAATGTGCCATGCTTGCTCTTAGCCTCTAAATCCTGACCTAGTTTCTTGACACCTTGTGACATCACCTTCCACTGTCAGAGCTTGAAGAATCCAGTCTCACCACTTTCCACTGTCAGAGCTTGAAGAATCCAGTCTCATCACCTTCCACTGTCAGAGCTTGAAGAATTCAGTCTCATCACCTTCCACTGACAGAGCTTGAAGAATCCAGTCTCATCAACTTCCTCTGTCAGAGTTTGCAAAAATTCTGTCTCCTTCTCTTTGTCCAACATGGTTTTGGAAGCCAACAGGCGTACTACTGTTTTTTAAGGGGCTAGGCTGCAATACAGACACTTCGAATCCCTGTTTTGATCAAAACTCTAAAAGTAAAAGGTGGTAAGGCAGTATTCTGATATCATTCAGTCATAATACTGTATCACGAATTCGCTCCATTTGTCTGAAATCTACTTTTATGTGCATGTTGTTGTTTTTTTTTGTTGTTGCTGTTGTTTGTCGTCCACCCCTCCCCCTTTTTTTATTTAATGGCTTGAATGAACTGGTTCAAACATGTTTTCTTCTCTAATACTTTATCTGGGAGTGGTGGGCGGGTGTTTTGACCCCGTGATTGTATCGCCTTTGAATTTTTTGTTTATTCTTCATGGTCTTTTTTACTTTTGAGCCGCATCCTTTTAGGTGTCTGCATGTATGGAATAAAAAGTTAATCTAAGGGATTCTCTCATTTTAAAGCAGATTGCCTTTAATAAATATTCAACCTGAGTTAAGTTTGTTTTCAAATGTTGATGCATTTCTTTGTTTGCGCGTATTCTAAATCAAATTGAACCCGACACTTGTTGGTTTATTTTTCTTTCCCCGTTCATTGGTTCTCTATTCGTACCACTTAAATGTTGCACCTCGGCAGAATCGGTTCTCTAACGCTTATAATTCGGAAAAAAGTAAACGATTTTTGAAGATATCCATCCCCCTAAACTCGATATTCAAGGGTCTCCAAACTTTTCTACCGGAGAACGGCATTTACTGTCGAACATCAATTTGGGGGCCGACTACACACAGTTTTGTGGTAAACTACAGGTAAAAATAGTTGGGTGTTTTTTTTTGACGTTAAAGGTTCTCCAGGGGCCGGATGAGAGAGCCTCGTGGGCCGCATTTTTCCCGCGGGCCGTAGACCCATGCTCTATACTAATATATTGTCTTCTTTTTAAATCCTTTATATTACCTTCACCGTGTTTTCTCTCTGTCTGTCGTGGTTGGTCCCGTCCGTGCGCGGAAAAACAAACGTAAAACAAGACCGACTTCCGGTGATGCTATCGAGCTCAAATTTTGCACATATACTTTTGTTCCCTAACAATGCATTGTATCAAAATTTCAGATCGATCGAATATACCGTAATTATGTTATTGAATTTTTTGTTTATCTCTATGTAACCTTTTAAATTTTTGTTTTAGCCTGTTGCGCAGTGCGTATTATATTGAACATACCTTTTATAATATGTTCCCGAAATGTAAATGTTTATGCTTGTCTGTCGTGCGGTGCGTATTATTTTGAACATAATCAATACTTTTAGTTATGTCTCGTATTTAAGGGATTTATAGCCACAAACTGTGTTTTTACCGGTTGTTTAATTATGGTGAATTTATCCTTTTGCAAAGCACTCTCGTCCGTTTTTTGTTTTTTGGTTTCTTGTTTGATTTTTTGTGGGTTTTTTGGTTTTGTTTTTTTAATATATCTTATCATTTGATGGTAACTGTTTCATATTAATAACCTTGGAGTAGATAACGAAGACTTCAGGGCAGACAAAACCAAGGAGTATTCGGTTGAACGATTCTCTCTAATTATAGTAACCGGGTTTTTGTCGATGTTCTGGAAAGTTTAACCTTTCGAGTAATTGTAGGACTAGGCGGTGCTGCCGTGGTAATAGTAGGACGAGGTGTAGCCGTGGTAATATTGTGACGAGGTGTAGCCGTGGTAATATTGGGAAGAGGTGTGTCCGTGGTAATAGTGGGGCGAGGTGTGGCCGTGGTAATAGTAGGACGAGGTATGGCCGTGGTAATAGTGGAGCGACGTGTGGCCGTGGTAATAGTAGGGCGAGGTGTGGCCGTGGTGATAGTGGAGTGACGTGTGGCCGTGGTAATAGTGCGGCGAGGTGTGGCCGTGGTAATAGTGGGGCGAGGTGTGGCCGTGGTAATAGTAGGACGAGGTGTGGCCGTTGTAATAGTAGGACGAGGTGTGGCCGTGGTAATAGTAGGACGAGGTGTGGCCGTGGTAATAGTAGGACGAGGTGTGCCGTGGTAATAGAAGGACGAGATGTGGCCGTGGTAATAGTTGGACAAGGTGTGGCCGTGGTAATAGTAGTATGATGTGTTGCTGTGGTAATAGTAGGATGAGGTGTGGCCGTCAGATGACCGTGACACTGCCATGCGTTGATAAACCAAAAGGCTTCAAAGTTGTCCAAGGGATGGGTTCACCGTTCAAATGATTTATCTGTTACAGAAGCTCCTTCTACAAAGAAGATTATTGCTTCCCACTCTCATTCCTTCATTTAACGGCCCCGACAAATGGGCTCCGACATAACGGCCCCGACAAATGGGCTCCAACAAAACGACCCTGGAGTAATAGATGTACTAATAGTAAAAAATACAATCAAATATTATATTCGTTTTTTTACTGACCAATTCAGTGTCAGGTTTAGCTCAAAACAAACAACAATAATGACATCACAACAAACAACAATAATGACATCACAACAAACAACAATAATGACATCACAAGAAACAACAATAATGACATCACAAGAAACAACAATAATGACATCACAACAAACAACAATAATGACATCACAACAAACAACAATAATGACATCACAACAAATCACAATAATGACATCACAACAAACAACAATAATGACATCACAACAAATCACAATAATGACATCACAACAAACAATAATAATGACATCACAACAAACAACAATAATGACATCACAACAAACAACAATAATGACATCACAACAAACAACAATAATGACATCACAACAAACAACAATAATGACATCACAACAAACAACAATAATGACATCACAACAAACAACAATAATGACATCACAACAAACAACAATAATGACATCACAACAAACAACAATAATGACATCACAACAAACAACAATAATGACATCACAACAAACAACAATAATGACATCACAACAAACAACAATAGTGACATCACAACAAACAACAATAATGACATCACAACAAACAACAATAATGACATCACAACAAACAACAATAATGACATCACAAGAATGAATTTAATAGCCTTAACTCGATGTGGTACCAATCACGGTTGTTTGTTGACAAGAAATAACATAATAACATCACAAGAAATAATTTTACAATTTTTCCACTTTTTTAAGGGAGAAAAAGTTATGTAATGTTTTAGTTAAACAATGTAAACAATTTGTGTGGGGCCGTTATGTCGAGGCCGTTATGTCGGGGCCCTTTTGTCCGAGGCCGTTTTGAAAGGTCACCATGTTTGGCTTTAAATGTTCTAGATAACATATTTAGAATAAGTGTTAGTGGGAGGGGGAGGGGGGAAGAGAGTGAAACAGAGTGTGTAAGAGACAGAGAGAGAGACAGAGAGGGACAGAGAGAGACAGAGAGATGTATGCCTGGCTATATGTACGACACATGTAGTTTTTATAGTTTTTTTAAAATTTAAATTAACAAATTTTATAACTTAAACACAAACATCCCATCTAAGGTCATTGCTCTAATTCTGGTACACGACTTATTTATCAACATCCTTAATTGTTTTTTCTTTTATGTGCGACATATTTTCTTGCTATGCTGTAAAATCGTAAACCGTCAACTTAAGCTGTCGAAAGAACTGTTGTTGATTTTTTAATCTCACGGCCAGCTCGCATGACTTGCCTCCCTTACATTCTATACAAGACCGACCATTAGAAGCACAACCAGTCGTTTGCTGAAGTCAGGGCGCAGCAATCGTCTTGACTGCACTTATCTTTCATCGGTTATCTATTTCTAGTGGTATGGAAATGTCACGGCTGGCTACATTAGTAAATGGAATTGATTTGCAAGTGTTACTGTGGGTTACTGATGAAGTAGCTTGAATGACTGACTGCTACTGTTGTTTAA
This sequence comes from Ampullaceana balthica, assembly GCA_944989445.1. Classification (NCBI taxonomy): domain Eukaryota; kingdom Metazoa; phylum Mollusca; class Gastropoda; family Lymnaeidae; genus Ampullaceana; species Ampullaceana balthica. The sequence goes on from CALYLW010000925.1 coordinate 362,200, forward strand.
GTGACTGGCTGCTCCTGTTGTTTAAGTGACTGATTGTTCCTGTTGTTTAAGTGACTGACTGCTCCTGTTGTTTAAATACTGACTGCTCCTATTGTTTTCGTTTCAGTCTGCATCTGTTGTTTTAGTAAAATATTCCTCCTTTTGTTTTGTTGAGAGACTCTTTCTGTGTTTGTATTGACGAGATATTTCTGTTAACCTAATGATTTGTTTCTTTTTTATAGTTCCTGTGTCAGACTTTTGAAGCAGTTGCAGTATATAAATGGGAAATTGTTAAGAAGAACAGGCCTTTAATTTTCTCACGACAACTTTGATGAGACTTCATTGTTTCAATATAGGGTTGGTGAAATCGCTTTTGTTTCACGCGTGAGGTTCTTGTTTCACGAAAAGATTCGTGTGGTCATCATTGTTTTTTTCATTTCAGTGTCAAGTGTTCACTACCTCACTACTGTGTTGGTGTCGCTACTGTTCCCATTCCTCAGACTGCCCTAGTCTCACGACACGTTGAGCGCAAGACTGTCTTTATTTCTCTGCATAATTTCGGGATATTGTCTGACATTGTTATAACCACTAGCTTGTCATATTATGCCGATGCTGGACATTTTAGATTATCTTGTGTTTTTTTTAATTAGACTTCATTTAGCATTTAACTAACCATAGAAAAACATCCGCTCAGTTAACAAATCGTGAATTAATTAACTGTAACTGCCTTAACTGGACGTATAAGAAAAAAATCACAGAAACCAAAATAAATTAAATCCATATTTTTAATTATTTGTTTTACAAAAAGAGCTAGTAAATACAATGTGGCAAACCCATTTTAATGAAATATTGGGTTCTACCATGCGCTCACGAAATATCTGATTATTTCTAAGTGCAGACTGCCAGCAATCGATATTTAGTTCAAAACTCAAGGCGCGATGCATTCGACAAGTTACTAGATTGATAATGTGTGTTTTTATGTGAAATATTAGCGCGCTCAGATTTTTTTTTCTTTTGCTTTTGACTCAAATTTTCTTGATGTTTCCCGATATTCGTCGTGATTGAAGAAGCCATAGTATATATCATGTCATTTTATCAGTCGGTAGTGGATTGAGAACTACTGAAATAGATTGACCACAGTTTTCTATTGACTAGTCTAAAAAAACTTGTTAAGATGACATCGCTGAAACAATATTGAAAAGCCTTCAAGACTAGATTACCTATCCACGTAGCCATCTAGCCACCATGTACCCTAGTCTCTTAGCCACCTAGTCACCTCACCATTAGCGACCCAGTCATCCAGCCACCTTGCATCCTAGTGACCCAGCAGCCAAACCACCTCGCCACTAGACACCTCTTCGCCTAGCCACCTAGTGTCTTAGCCACCTAGTCTCTTAGCCACCTAGTCAACTCACATCTAGCGACCCAGTGATCCAGCCACCTAGCCTACTAGTGACCCAGCAGCCAAACCACCTAGCCACTAGACACCTAGTCATCTAGTCATTAAGCCACCTATTCAAGGAGCTTTAGTCTTATGTATCAGTGGTTGCTGGTTGCTCTCGAAAGCCGTTTGTCGCGTTAACCTCTCTTACAATTCTTTCTACCTGGGGAATCTGGGTCACGTCAATATGGCCACCAGGCGGAAGTTGCCTTCTTGCACGCGATGACACAAGGTCACACAAAGAGTCCAAATTAAGGATGTCATTGCTTTGCCTGTGACGTCCTTGATTAAACTAAACTAAACGTTGACCTTCACACGTCTGATTGATTGGGTTACACAAATTCTAAATCAGGGTTTAATTTGGCTACATTGAAACGAATGAACACATAAACACAATGGTTAAAATCTTGTTTTTTAAAAAAAAATTGTTAAATTTTAATTTATTCATTATTCAATAGCTCAGGAAAGTTATTCATCTTTTTTTTCAATAATATTGTGTTGCTTAAAAGCTTATAAAAATTAATAATTAATAACTGATAAATTGCTAATAATAATAATTCAAAATATATAACAATTAGGTAATTAAAAAAAGTTCTTTAAAGAAATGAAGTTACAACGAAAGTGCAATGACATTGTAAAAAAACAATTAACACTTTTTTTAAAGAAAAGGTAGCACTTTTTTGAAAAAAACATTTATCGGGTGAGCAAGCTACATCAGCCTCTTTTGAAATTAATGTTGCTTTTAATTTTTTTTTATTTTTCTTTCTTACTTCTTTTTTGTTGCTGTTCAAAGCTTTCAAATGAGTTTGATTTTTTTTTCTTTCTTTATTTTTTTTTGTTATTATATATTTTTTTAATTTATTTATTATGATTATATTTTTAGACTGTGAATAACATTACTTTAAAAGAGAAGATGGCTCTATTTATTTCCAAGCCTAAACACACATTGATTGTTTCACTATCTATTACACTTCAATATTCAAAGTTTTGCACCAAAACAACGCACCTAAGGACAATAGCCGTTTCCATTGTCATTGGTCGCGAGGGGCAGCGGGGGTGGTTGCAGTGTTCAAGACAATGAAGACAAAGCGTCCAATGATATCTCACCCAGACATCAGGGTAACCGAATATATCGGCGTTGTTTGATTCGTCGTCAAAGTTCATCTCATGTTCATACTTCGTGACATACATTCAAACAGATTATTTTTTTTACATTTCATGATATGGTAACATACACCCTACTCTATCCCTTCTGAAACTGAATGCGAAATTATTATTTTTTAATGTGTCTAGCATAAAGTAAACATTGACACAAACGCCGTCCTGGGCTTGCACAGTTTATTTCCAGGATTCATTGAGGGATTGAATTTAAAATAAAATAAAAAAGATATTAGAACTTCGTATACAATACCATTGTATTTCAATGCCTTTATATCTCGCAAGCCTTAAATCTAATACAGTTTGGGGGTATGGGTTTGTCAAATTTCCCAGTTGAATACGAGATTAATAGTTGATGAATTATTATTTTACCAGTATCACTCAACATGAACATTCCCAGGTGTTTCGTAGACGTTTGCTTCCAACGTCACTTTCAATTCGTCATGACAACGTAGTTATACTGAAACAGTCGATTACAGATTATAGTTGAATTTTCTGTAAACATGTTTAAAATTTTTTAATGCCCCAACCATAACAAAAAAAACACTGCAGAAGGTATGAATTATATTAGCCGATTACTCGAACGTATCCGTTTCAAAATTACTAGTAAATACACAACACACACAGAAAAAAAAACACCATTCATCGTTCACATTTGTGTAATGTTTAGAAGCTGCCAACAATGATGTATTGATTTCTTCTCAGCCCGCCGATTCTTTGCTTCATAAGCTGGTTATAAGATTTATTGAATGGGTTTTATTACTTCTTTGTGGAACTGCTTTGGATCTCTTGGACCTTTTCTTCTTCTTTCATTTCTTCTCATAAAAAAGCAGCATCGATATTTTAGAATGTCCAGCTTTTATCTCCACGGCTTTAGTAGTTCAAATTGTGTTAAAAACTAAAGTAGCTCAAATTGTGTTAAAAACTAAAGTAGCTCAAATTGTGTTAAAAAGTTAAGCAGCTCAAATTGTGTTAAAAACTTAGGTAGTTCAAATTATGTTAAAAACTTAAGTAGCTCAAATTGTGTTAAAAAGTTAAGTAGTTCAAATTATGTTAAAAACTTAAGTAGTTCAAATTATGTTCATAAAAAAAACCCGTAAAACAATTTTTTCACTATAACTCCTTTATGTACTAGACATAACTAAAAGAATATTCATTATAATACGCAGCGCAAGACCATCCAAAACTACAAAATTGCAGTTGTGTCGTAAAACATGTTTAACATAATGCGTACCGATCACGAATATATTTATAAAAAGTGTTGTCAATAAAATACGCACCTTATTGCGCAACAGAAAGGTTGTTCAATATAATACGCACCGCGACACTCTATCTCCAAAAATAACATGATACATAGGAATAAATAAAATAATCTAAAAATTCAATAATTTAAATACAGTACATGTGATCGATCTGAAATTTTGAGACATAGTTTTTATCATCGCCACAAAACTGCCTGATAAATTTCAGCTCGCTAGCTTACGAGGAAATGGGTTAAAAATCGATCCAAAGTTTTGTCGACCGACAAGCAATCAAGGGTTCAACCAGACACCACGAGTTAATATAAAGGATTTAAAAACTTAAGTAGCTCAAATTGTGTTAACATCTTTGTCCATCAGAAGGTTGGGGAAAGGCGTAACTTCAATTCATTAATTGCACACAAAATGTTTTTTACACCTCTGAAAATGGCATCTCCGACTTATTTAGTAAGTAAAAGACAAAAATTATTTCAGATTTTTTTTTAAAATAAAGAACGCGTGACACTAATTTCAAATGTTAACGCGTGACACTAATTTCAAATGTTAACGCCTTAAATAACGCAAAAATATATTTGTACCGCCTTAAAGTATGTTCAACCTTAATAACGTTGTCCATTATGTTTGATGTAGACAGTAGACCGGGGGTGGGCAAACTACGGCCCGCGGGCCGCACGCGGCCCGCCAGATTAAATTGTGCGGCCCGTAGGTACGTCCATGATTCTATCTTATGTCGATGTTAATTTCCTTTATTTAGAATTTTCACCATATTTTGTTTAAATTTTATTCGAAGTATTTTATTCTAATCTATGGATATTCAATCTGTTTTATGGCTCCAGAGTTAATCAGTGATCATTAGTCATTGATTGTTTACATCCTTATTCGAAACTGCATTTCAGATCAACGGAAATAGCTTTTGTTTACGATTTACCTATTGGCAGTTTGGTAAAAATTGTAATTTAAAAGCGAATAGACGTTGATTTAGCCACGAGTGCTGCCAAAAAAAAAGAAAGATTGAGGACGAATGTATTGTTTTTAATGACAAAAGGACCGCTAAAAATTGCTTCACGTGCGTTGGGAGCAAAGCAGTCTGCTTGCTGTACAGTGAGTGTGTCAGCTTCTTTAAGGAGTGCAACTTAAAAAGACAACATCAAAAAACACATTTTAATTTCGGGCACAATTTAACGAACGATGTGAGAAAAAGGAATTGCCAGGAGTTGGTTAATAATTTAATGAAGTATCAAACTGGTATCACAAAACAGTCATTAATACAAGATGCTGCAACCAAAACCAGTTTGGTGCTTTCCCATAAGATTGTAAAACAAAACAAAACTTTTCTTACAGCGAGTTCAACAATGGAATGCTTGTCAGATGCAGCAAACATTCTGTGTCCAAAACAGAAAACAAAATTTGATAGCATGCTTTATCAAGGAAAACTGCAGTCAGGCGTGTTGAAAAAATTAGTGACGATTTGATGCAACAACTTCGAGATGCAATCAAAGACATTTTGTGGTACTCTCTTGCGTTGGGCGATAATACCGATGTACAAGACACAGCACAATTGTTGGTATTTATACGAGAATAAACACTCGTTTTGAACCACTCAAACGCACAACTACAGGCCAGGATTTATTCAACGCTATTGAGAACTGTGTTGAAAGAACTGGGTTGGTGTGGAACAAGATAGCAAGTGTAACAACCGATGGAACGACTGCTTTGACTGGAACAAAACAGGTCTGGTGAAAATGATGGAAAATTAAAAAAAAATAACTTCTTGACAAGACACTATTTCCTAATCACTGTGTCATCCATCAGGAAGTGTGTGTAGAGTTGCGTTAAATATCAGGCATTTTAATGACGCCAGTGTTATCCAGGGCACTTAACCACAGGCATTTCAAGGCAATGCTTGAAGATTTGGAAACTGAATATTATGATATTATCAGGTTGAGCCTGGACAAGATGTTGAGGCGCGTTGGGATCTCAAGGAAGAAATAGTTATGTTCCTGAAGATGAAGGGTTTTGTGTGACTTTGTTACTACCATTGTTAATGAAGAGTGGAAGTAAGACTTCACGTTTGCACATGAAATGTATGTGCTTGTTAAATCATTTCAGGCACAGCTCTTGCCGTTCTCTAGGCAAGCAGGTGATAACAGATTGTGCCATCTCCCTTTGCTGAAACAGAAAACCATTTCTGGTGAAATGGCTGACAAGTGCAAGGCTCAGTGGTTACCTTGGCTGTGGAAATTCAAGGAGGTTCCAAGACTTCAAGAACCCGGTAAAACTCCTCTATTTCTTAAATTCGCCATTTAATGCAGAAGCTGATTCAGCCCCAGAGGATATACAATATATAGAGCTACGTGACCTACAAGCAGATTATGACCTGAAAGAGAAGTTCAAGTCAGTTCTTCTGCTGGAGTTTTATGGATGTTTGCCAGCAGCAGCAGCACCATTTATGCATGTTTGCCAGCAGCAGCATTTCCAGACTTTAAACACTTTGCTGCCAAACTCTTGTCAATATTTGGGTCCACATTCTGTACATCTGTGAGCAAGCTTGTTCTTGCATGAAAATAAACAAGTCTAAGAACAGATCGATGTCGACTGACTGCAATCTGAATGCAGTCATACGAATCAGAACCAGTAAACTGGTTCCACAGATCATAAACATTATCCAAAGTTGTGAACAATTACGTATTTCTCATTAATTATAACTATACTATATGATAAGCTTGTATCTACTCGTGTATTACGTTCCTACATTTCCTTCATAGTCATTATGACAGGTAACAATAAACTTTGTTGAAATTATTAAGAATAGCAATATCTTATTATCAAATTAAAAACTGTGTTAGTTCGTATTTTAAAATGAAATTTACATGTGTAATAGAGTGTGAATATGAATTAAAAAGACAAGTACATGTTTATAATCATTAATTCATATTTTTATACGCTTTACGTTGTAATTGAAGTAGACAAAATATATATGCGGCCTGCCTATAACAATTAAATTTTGAATGCGGCCCTCCATAGAAAAAGTTTGCCCACCCCTGCTGTAGACAATAAAATAAACTTGACTGAAGCCAAAAATTTTACTCTTTTAGAAAAAAATATTTTAGCTGTTATTTTAAAAAAAAATTCTTATGTTATTAACAATTTGATTCGCTCTTGTCTTTTTTTTCTTTCACTTTCTTTTCAAATTTACTCAGAGTCACTGAAATGGCCGAGTTGTTGTTTATTCTAGATGTATATTAATTTTAGTTGCGAGTGTTGTCAAGTCTTAAGTTTCTATGTTTGCTTAAAAGTTCTCCTTTAAGCTCGAATTAGATTTACTGCCTTTTATTCTATTAAATAAGTAGCAATGTTGCCTTTTAAAATCCTTTATATTAACTCGTGGTGTCTGCGGCCGCCCTTGATTGCTTGCTTGCTTGCTTGTCACCAAAACTTTGGATCGATTTTTAAACCACTTCCTCGTAAGCTAGCGAGCTGACATTTAGCAAGCCGTTTCGTGCCGATAATAAAAACAACGTATCAAAATTTCAGATCGATCGCATGTACCGTAATTAAATTATTGATTTTTTAGATTATTTTATTTATTCCTATGTATCATGCTATTTTTTGAGATAGAGCGTCGAGGTGCGTATTATATTGAACAACCTTTCTGTCGCGCAATAAGGTGCGTATTTTATTGACAACTCTTTTTATAAACATATTCCTGATCGGTGCGCATTATATTAAACATGTTTTACGACACAAGTGCAATTTTGTATTTTTGGATGGTCTTGCGCTGCGCATTATAATGAACATTCTTTTAGTTACGTCTCGTACATAAAGGATTTATAGTGAAAAACTTGTTTTTTTACGTTTTTAAAAAATTAAATCCTTATATTAACTCTTGACGTCTGCTTGATTGCTTACAGCAAAAATTTTGGATCGATTTAAACCCACTTCACCGTATCATATTGAGCTCAAATTTTGCAGGCAGACTTGTGGCGACGATAAAAATGACGTATCAAAATTTCGCATCGATTGCATGTACTGTAATTAAATTAATGAATTTTTAGATAATCTCAATGTAACTATGTAACATGTAAATGTTTATGCTAGTCTTTCACGCAGGGCTTATTTTATTGAACGCGTTGTGTATTATATTGAACATAATCAATACTTTTAGTTATGTCTCAAATATAAAGGATCTATAGTCAAAAACTTTTGTTTCTACGGTTTTTTGTTTTGTTTTTTCGCTCTCTTCCTATTCCTTTATGTCTCACACTATCTCGCTTTTATATTATGTGTCTCCGTCTGTGCTTCTCTATATGTGTTGTTGTTCCTCTAAATTTAAATTTTCTCAGTGAATGTGTTTTCTTCTCTCCGTTCTCTCACACGTTCTCCCCTATTGTTGGGTGGCTCTAGGGCACGCTGGGAGGAAGGCTCTAATATGATTGGCTGGTTAAGGGGATGTGAACGGCTTCTCGTGGCTTACGTCTGCTTGGAGAGAGAGCGCGCAGAGTGTGGGTGGGGAGGGGGGGAGGCTAACATTATATTAGATACATATAAATCCAATAAGTTAATCAACGAATATTGTCAGATATCGGATAGATCTTCAAGTGCATACGCCCCTTGAGCGCTAGGCGCCCCGTGTGGGGGGGGGCTGAATTGTCGTACACAACATAAAACGTGGAGTTTAGGGATATTTCCGCAATTCAGGTCGATAAGTCTTCTCTTAATCGGGCCTCTATAGATAAGATCCTCTCCATTGAGCATGACTCGATAACGTCTTTCCTGCACATCTGTCTCTGGCATATCTAAACAAAAGCTTATCTGGCAGATCTTGTCCAACAATCTCTTCAACCAGTAGGTTTTGAAATACACATGACTTCATCCTCTAGAAACCTTGATAACATTGTTCGTGGCAGTATGTCTGCATCTAACAATATCTCTATCACCTGTCGCTCATCTTACAGCGACATCCGTCAGATCATCTCAATCCGCAACATAGTTAATTAATGTGACAAAAACCCTGGTCTGTATTATTTCTCTATCTTGTCTTGCCTACTGCACATCTCCTCTTTAGGAGCCATACAAAAACCTTGAAATCCATTTTTTTAAAATCAAAATCCAACACTCCAATTTTTTAATATATTTTTTAAAAATTACTTCATTAATTCATTCATGTCATTAGCTCCCTGTACATGCCAGCAATTACTACAAACATTTTTTACAACATTTACTACAAAAATGTAATACAAAAATTTACTACAAACAATTACTACAAACATTTACTACAAACATTTACTACAAACCTTTACTACAAACATTTACTAACAGCATTTACTACAAACATTTACTACAAACATTTACTACAAACATTTACTACAAACATTTACTACAAACATTTACTACAAACATTTACTACAAACATTTACTACAAACTTCCATATTTTCTTTTCAGACGCATCCCTTCTTATCTTACTGACATTCTCTCCGTCTTTCGTTCTCTCGTCTCTTCTTTTTCTTCTGACTCACGTATTCGTTTTTGTTTCCGAGGACACGCAATAAAACAATATACAAACGTTCTTTCTCTTCTTGTGATCCTAAAACAATTGACTTCTCTGCCATTATACGTTCCCAACATTATTACTATTTAGGTCTTCAAAACTGCACCATGAACAAATATTTTCACAAATAAATTGATAGGACTTACAATCAAACTACCTTTTTTAAATCCCTTATATTAACTTCACCGCCGTCTCATTCGTCGTCCCGCCCGTCGTCCCGCGACGCCCGTCCGCCCGCGGAAAAACAAAAGTAAAAAATGACCCACTTTCAAAGAAGCCATCGAGGTGAAATTTGGCACACGGACCCGTCTCACCTACCAATGCATCGTATCAAAATTTCAGATCGACCGAACGTACCGTTATTAAATTAATGCATTTTTAGTTTATCTATACTATATAAATCGTTTAGTCGTCGTCTGCTAGAGTTGACCTAGTTTTTAAAGCCAAGGGAGATAATTTCGGTTTCAGTCTGTAAATGTTTGTCACATTTGAACATAATCAATACTTTTAGTTATGTCTCATATTTGAGGGATTTATAGCTAAACTTTGTTTTTACGGGGTTGTTTAATCGATAAAAGCATCTTTTATATGCCTGCCATGCCATTATATTTTTTTGTTAAATTTAGATACCGTGTTTTTTTGTGTTGTTGTTTTTCGAATGAATAGTTTCCTACTAACGTTTATGCTTAGTGCGGTGAGCTCCTGGGATTGGGGAGGGGATGGAGGTACCGTACTTTATATTCTATCATATTTTTGTTTTTGTTATTGACCCTTGACTCTTTTGTAGGCTAAAATCCCCGTGTTTAAGAAAGGAATGTAGGGCAATTTGAGGGTGAAAAAGGGGGGGGGAGGTTCATGAAACACTAAAGCAATAACGTCATGTAACAGCAAATAAAGGTTATTAGTATTTTATCAAAACACAACTTTTTAAAATATCATCAGAAATAATAATACCACTTAGATACGACAACAAAAACTTCAGTAATAACAAGACCAGCAAGAAAACGCTTTATTAAAACATCAGAAATAACACACACAAAAATAACAAGGACATTTTATTTTTTTAAAACCCGATATAACAAGTCATTAAGAAACCAATTTTATAAAACATTAGAAATAACAAAACGACTAAGAAACCACTTTATTAAAACATCATCAATAACTAGACCACTAACTTCTAAGCTTTCAACGTGCACCGCAACGTTGTCCTGAACTGAATCTTGCAACAAAACAGCAACGTCATCGCATTTTAGGCTCAGTATCTTCATCCGTATCCTCTCATTAAGTCCATCTAGCTGACCATCTAGCTGACCATCTAGCTGACCATCTAGCTGACCATCTAGCTGACCATCTAGCTGACCATCTAGCTGACCACCTAGCTGACCAATCAGACCCAGTTGTGGTCAACCCCTGACCGCGGTCCATTCAATTAGTCCAGGTTTAACCCGGTTACACCGGCCATCGTCGGTAACTCTTGGATTAACGAGGTTCGTTCTTAAACTGGGCCAGGGTTACGTCCCATGGCTCATTTCCGAAGCACCGTGTTGCTAAAAATAACTCTTCCCTGCCTCTTCTCAATAAAATGAAGTCTTTTATTTTTATTGAACTGATTGACAAATTTAATGAGGGCATTGTCAAGGAGAAACAATTATTGCATTATCTTGTTAAAAAAGAGTTTACTTTTATAAAAAATATTTTCGAAGCATATAAAGTTGAATCATTTTAGAAGTTTACATTTTTTTTATATGTGTAATTCTTACGAAAAATTCTAATTATTTTTTTTAACAATGATCTTCTGTTTTTATTTGGGTTCACAATTAGATCATTATTAACTGCCGTCTTAAAGTGAAGCATTTCAATACATGGGACACTTTAAATTATACAGTTTTCAATAAGTCCTAAAGAAATCAGCAATGTTCTCTTTAAGCTGCACAGCCACATACATATCTTACAGACACCGCGCAGCAGTTTAGAATTACTAAGCAGGAAATTTTTAATAAATTTAATATAATATCTGTGTTTGTGGGGCATAAAAATTTTCAGTTCTGATTGTTGAGTGCTTCATTGAATGATTGTTGAGTGCTTCATTGAAAGCTTGTTGAGTTCTACATTGAAAGCTTGTTTTACAAATATAATCTGAATAGCATGTCTATTACAAAACCAATTAAAACACTATAAAACCTAAGCTTCTGATTAAATGTTGTTGTTTTTGCTCCGGACGAATCGGCCTGCTTTTTATCCCCCCTTAATCATGGTGGTTGGGTTGCTCTCTGGTTGGTCATGGTGGTTACATTCCTAATGGTCTTAAAGAAATTTAAAGCAAATTGGGTTTGTTTTTGTGTAATTTATTACAATCGCGTTAAACAAATATTATAAAATTATCAATTATTTGTTTACTCCAATGTTTATGATCTCGTTCACATATCCTGGAAATAGAAGCACATCTGTGTAAACTAAGAATAACGCTTGCCAGTCCTGGAAAACCACTGGTTAATTTTGGCAGACCACTGCTCACTCGTGTAAAGTGTAAACCACTTGTTAATCTTGCAGGCTACTAGCTAGTGGTGACAGACCACTCGTCGGCTTTGGGTGACCACTGGTCAGTCTTTGCAAACCAATGGCAGATAATGGCTGACAATTTGTCAGTCTTGGCAAAGTAAGGGTTAGTCGTGGAAGACCACTTGTCAGTCATGTAGACCAACGGTTAATCTAGGAAGACCACCAGTTAGCGATGTCACACCACTGGTGAGTTTCGGCAAACAAATGGTCAGTTCTTGCAGACCACTGGTCAGGTCTAGCAGACCACTGGTCAGTCGTGGCAGCTTTGATTAAGATAGTTGTTAATAAACACAGCCTCCCCAAGAGGGATGAGTCTGTATTGAGTGAGCAGGCCCTTCGGGACTTAACACCTCACGCCCCACGTGCCGACGGTCGATCTTGGAAGAATTTACATAAACACACAAAGGTTCGTATGAACATGGGGTCAAATAAAATATTTACCAGTGGTCAGTTAGTGGTCAGTGGGGAGAAAAGTCAATGACTCGATGAATAAGACAGAAGATGTGGAGGAGAGGAGAAACTCAGAGGCGTAGGAAATGGATGGGCTAGATGTCATAGAGCCTGTTTTGTGGAGAAGAGAGATAATGAGAATATTTAGAAAATTAGTGGTCAGTGAGTGAGTGGTCAAGGAGTGAATGGTCATGGAATTAGTGTTCAGTGAGTAGTCACAGAGTGACTGGTCAGGGAGTGAGTAATCAGGGAGTGAGTTGTCAGGGAGTGAATGGAGAGATTAAGTTGCAAGGGAGTAAAAGGAAAGGAAGTTAGTAGTCAGGGAATGAATGGAAGAAGTGAGTTGTAAGGGAGTAAAAGGTAAGGAAGGAAGTGTTCAGTGATTGAGTGGTCAGGGAGTGAGTGGTTTGGAAGTCGGTCCTTATGTTATGTGTCTTCGGAGAGCGTGTTGTCCTTGGAGACCCACGTGACTATAACAAATGTGCCAGACTGTTTATCACAAATTATTTACATGGTTGCTAGCCAAAGCGAGGTAATTTAAAGTGAATGTATGTTGTGGCCATTGGTCCATTGACCTTTTGCGGGGTGACCGTTAGTGGAATTGCACTGGCAACTGGTTGAGTGGGCACTGGTGGAGTGGGAACTGGTGGAGTGGGCACTGGGGGAGTGCGCACTGGTGGAGTGGGAACTGGTGGATTGGGCACTGGTGGAGTGGGACTTGGTGGAGTGGGCACTGGTGGAGTGGGCACTGGGGAGTGGGCACTGGGGGAGTGGGCACTGGTGGAGTGGGCACTGGGTGGAGTGGGCACTGGTGGATTGGGCACTGGTGGAGTGGGCACTGGTGGAGTGGGCACTGGTGGAGTGGGCACTGGGTGGGAGTGGGCACTGGTGGAGTGGGCACTGGTGGAGTGGGCACTGGTGGAGTGGGCAATGGTGGAGTGGGCACTAGTTGAGTGGGCACTAGTTGAGTGGGCACTGGTGGAGTGGGAACTGGTGGAGTCGGATTGATGGAGGGGCTTTTGGTGGAGTGCCCAATATGTATTGGCCACTGAGCAGCTATCACGGATAGCGTGACTCTAGATGAAGTGACCAGTAATGGAATGACCACCGTTGAATTGACTTTGATTTAATCAGCATGAGTCGTCGCGGCTGATAAGATTGTGAGTAGCCTGGAATTAGGCGGCTGTTGTTTGACCAATGGTCAAGTTAGTCTCTCCATTAGTGGTGAGTCCACGTCCTGGGATGGCTCGTTGGGGAAAAGTCACGTCAGGAAAAGATGACAAAGTGCTGGCGTGTGCTTAGAACCATTGGTCTCAAACATCAATGCGGTATCGGTTTACGAATGACAAAATATTATCTATTACAGACGCTTCTTCTAAAAAGGAGATTATTGCGTCCTACTTTTGTCTAGTCTTGCATTTTATTAGAGTTTTGAATAAATATATCCTTCTTGATTATCTTTACCTTTTATAAATCCCAGAAAATGACACATATTTATTTACATAATGATGTTCATACCGATGCTACGGCTTTCAATGTCGAATATTTAGCAGTTCTTTATTTTTAAGCAAAGTTATAACCTGTCTCCAGTTACATCAGAGGTGTTACATGCTTAATCGTCATTTCAAAAGATTGCTGCTAATACGACACAAGACAAAGTGTTTTAATGATAATAGCTATTATCATTATTGAATTTCTTTCTGCTTATTGGAATTTTAATTTCTGTTTCTTTTCTTTTTTTTCTTTTTTTTAAATTTATGAAGACTTCCCTATGTGTCCAGAAATTAGTTAAATACTACCGTATTTGTTCTTATAAAACTTTCTGTTATAGAAACCTTTCATAATATAACACTACTTATTGCACCTAAAGCATCCGTTCAATTAAAACTAACAAGACTCCTCGTATTGACCGCCTAGCCCCCGTATCAACATGTCCCAAAGACTAGTGATTCCATTAGATCGATCCCTTAGTTTAAACAAATGTGGACCCCAGTAACACCAACCAGACTAGCGGCGACTGCTGGCCCCCAGTAAATTTCCCCACCTACTTACAGATAAAATACTGTAATCTGATCGAGTCTAATAGAGCTACTTCACCAGACGCCCACCACTGAGTGTGAGCTGGTCAGCTTCAGTAGCTGGGCTCGGTGATCTGGTCACGTGATTGTGATGGGCGGGGTCTCGGGGAAACATAACGTCTTACCAATATAATTTAATATCGAGCTCGAAGAAGAATACTGGGTATAAACAATAATAATAAAAAAAATAGTTATGGCAAAAAACTTTTTTTTTATATCCTGATATAAATTACTATGGCTGCCGCGAAATCAAATAACATGAATTACTTTGTCTTATTATTATTTATTACAGACGATCCCTCTATACAGAAGATTATAGCGTCCTGCGTCGTGATAAAAACGCACAAACCATGCCGGTCTGTCGGCAAGTCACGCAGCGTTCACTGGCAACGGCTTTGTAGTTTTGGATATACATTCGGAGCTGGGTGGACACAAGGCACCCATGGGCCCGGAGACAAAACCCTTGCCTTCACGAAGCTGGGTGGACACAGGGCACCCATGGGCCCGGAGACAAAACCCTTGCCTCTACGGAGCTGGGTAGACACAGGGCACCCATGGGCCCGGAGACAAAACCCTTGCCTTCACGAAGCTGGGTGGACACAGGGCACCCATGGGCCCGGAGACAAAACCCTTGCCTTCACGAAGCTGGGTGGACACAGGGCACCCATGGGCCCGGAGACAAAACCCTTGCCTTTACGGAGCTGGGTAGACACAGGGCACCCATGGGCCCGGAGACAAAACCCTTGCCTTTACGGAGCTGGGTAGACACAGGGCACCCATGGGCCCGGAGACAAAACCCATGCCTTCACGGAGATTTGAACCCGTGACCCTCGGTACGTCAGCCGAGCGCGCATGGTTGATAAAGATGGACAAATATTGTGGTTGATATTGACTGACTCAGACAAATATTGTGGTTGATATGGACTGACTGAGACAAATATTGTGGTTGATATGGACTGACTCAGACAAATATTGTGGTTGATATGGACTGACTGAGACAAATATTGTGGTTGATATAGACTGACAGAGACAAATATTGTGGTTGATATAGACTGACAGAGACAGATTTTTGTGGATTGACACTGAGTGACACAAAAACACCATAAATAAATAATAAATTAATTGCTACTTTTAATAATTAACGAAAGTCGTTTTATTTAGATAGGAGTCTTTTTTTTTAGCATGAAGAATTGTTAGACGCCGAAATATACTTTTTTACAGTGAGTTAAAGAAAAGAATTAGCGAAATGAAATAGCAATTTGTTAGAGGCAGTTTGACGTAAACAAAAAAAAATTTTAAAAAACAAAACAAGAACAAAAAAACAAACAGAACAGGTCAAGGAAAATGAATTGAGTGCAAATAAGCTGTATATAAGAACAAGAAATAAAAATTTATTTGTTCTCTAGCATGTTAATTAAATTGCACTCGCCGGAACGAGAGGAAATATATTAAATTAGTTCCTTGCTGTAAGTGCAAATCTGTTATCAAACTATTTCTTATACACGGATCAGATATAGAAGACTGCTGGGATCTCATTCTAAAATCATTTTCTTAACTCGGAGCAAGGGTCGCGGTATCCATTAGGGCAATATTGGCAAGGTCAGCACGCGGCCTCAGACTCGGGATGATAATATGGCCCCGGGGCCCTTCATGATCAAACTTATAGCACCAGCTCGCCTTATTTTGATGTCCCCATACCACGGACTGTATTGCAGTAGTTCTGTTCGGCAGCTATTTTGTCCACAATATTTTTTTTAAATATTTAAACAACCCAATAAGCAAAGGGAGATCAGTGTGTATCTCTTTTGCAACGATGTATACAAGTGTTTGGCTATATCAGAAACTTTATTTAAATAAGTTGATATTTAAAAGAGAATATAATAACAAATTTAAACAAATGTCGCCCGTTTTTAACAACATATTTGCCTTCACATGGATAATGGCTCTGGTTCTTAGGGTTTTTAAAATTATGATTTGCTTGTTGTTCTATTTTTTTAAGGTAATTTAATCTATATATGTAGAGTAATTTCTAGCAACCAAGATTGTGAAATGTTAATACTTGACACGACGTTACGGGCTTCTAACCAACATAAAGAAATTAATTTTTTAAGGTTCACTCAATGTTCGCTGTCATTGGATGTTTGAATGCATCGGTTAACATTCTGTGTTTGAATCTGTTAAAATAGAGCTTTTCTTGTTGATCGAATTCTTTTTTTTTAAATATTATTCCGCATACAGCAAATTATATAATTTGTGCTGAACTTAACGGAGTTAGGTGATTCCAATCTTCTCCGTTTGTCCTAAACCGCACACAGCACAAACAGATTTAAGAGACAACTCTTGCCTAAACAGAACACTGGAACGAATAGTGTAATAAAATCAGGCGTTCTTAACTTTATTCAATACCTAAATATTTTAATGATAATTTAATTAGAATGAATATCTGAAACATTTTCTTCTAGTTCGGTCAATGAAACAGTTTCAGCATTTTTTGTTTCCTGACGTAACCCATTTTCCGACGGCTGATTCCATAATAATTAATATCAGTCTGTAACAAACAAAATAGTCGATACACATCTCATGAAAAGGAGTCGACCACCTCAATTAGCTGACATGGAGTGGGGTTGAAGTCTGGGCCGCATGACCTTTGACCTCTCGTTTAGATCCTCTTCATCGGGGCCGAACGGAGCAAGAAACACTGACGGAAGTTTTTACCAGATTTTTGTTTGTGCAAATGTGGAGGTCATCTTTGAGACGACGTATTAGTCTGTGTTGGAGTGAGGGAGATCAGGCAAATTAAGCAGTGACGTAGGAGGAGACTGGGAGGTATCTTAATCCATGTGGAGGGGGGGACACGGGCTTAACTCTAGATACGCCTTGGTCGTAAGGAATGTCTTTAGAAAACTAACATAAATGGTGTGTGTTGTAGAAACTGTGCAAAAGTTACAAGAAATTATGGATATTTTCCAATGGGAGATTCAAAATTTAAACCCCTTACTTTTAGAATTAATAACACGCTTCAACCCGAGGATATGTGTTGGCCAAGTGTTGATTGCAACAGGCAAAGACGTGATTTTTGGAAGGTTTTCATTGGTTCTCTAATTAAAAAAAACACCCGTAAAAAAACAAGTTTTTCACTTTAAATCCTTTATGTACTGGTAGACCTGTCAGCGGGTACCCGGGACCCGGGTACCCGTTGCCGTGAAATTACCCGGGTAGTAAAATTCCGCCCGGGTACCCGTGAAAATGTGGCTTTAATGTCTATATTAACCAAACTTCGGCTCGCATGCGGCTTTTTTGTGTTAATTTGCGGCTCACGAAACAATTTATCACATGAAAATGTTTGTTTCAAATATATGCTGTGAAATACATCTAAGGAGAAAAATCTGTCAGCGGGAAATAAAATACTGTCTCGTCAAGCTACAATGTATTTTGATAAATCTTTTTTCTGAAAATGAAACAGAAATCGCAAACACAAGAAGATGTTGGTTCTTTGAATGAATCTTATAAGGAAAACAAAACTCCTCTGTGAAAATAAGGATGGACTGTATAGAGATGAAATAGGCCGTGTTTGTTGTTGTTAATAAAAACACCCCTGCTTTGACACAAATTTTGATCTTTGAAATACGCCGACATTGGGTTTCCAATTGTCCATGTTTTTTATCTACCCCCTTCCCCCTCCTCCCTCCATTCGATTGTGTTTGGTGTGTTAATTACCCCGTGTACCTTGCCCAGAAACTGATTTTAATAATACACCCAAATTTGTAAGTTTTTAAAGTCAATAAATTAGTTACTAACAGTGTAAGATGAATAAGGGGCCGTTCAAAACTGACGTTACGCACCTAGGGGAGGAGGGGGTCACACATTTGTGACGCGGGGAGGGATGTGTTTAAGAAATGAGACGTGACATCAAAACTCGCAACTTAAAATAAAAGTTCCACTGAAACATTTGATAGCTTACAATTTAATGACGTTTTACATGGATTTAAGCGTGTAGCAATTTTTAGAGTTCAACTTCACATTAAATACAAAATTAACTGACAATAAAGTTATTTGACATATGCTCATTTTCAAAAAAAAGAAATACGGCTTTTATTGGGGGGGGGGCGCAATGCTTTGTGACGTCATTTTGGTCAAAATTGCTTGACGTCATTTATGTACGGCTCCTAAGACGTCGGCCTTGTTGCTACTGTGTGAGATGAGGTGCATGGAAGGTGGCAGGGTAGCATTGTATATAGGTCATGACGGGGAAAATTATGCTATGTTTTGAACGGGTAACCCGGGTACCCGTTTGAAATTTGGACGGGTACCCGGGCAGCATTTTTCAACAATATTGACAGCCCTATGAACTGGACGTAATTAAAAGAATGTTCATTATAATACGCAACGCAAGACCATCCAAAAATACAAAATTGCAGTTGTGTCGTAAAACATGTTTAACATAATGCACACCGATCAGGAATATGTTTATAAAAAGTTTTTTTTAATAAAATACGCACCTTATTGCGCGACAGAAAGGTTGTTCAATATAATACGCACCGCTACACTCTATCTCAAAAAATAACATGATACATAGGAATAAATAAAATAATCTAAAAATTCAATAATTTAATTACAGTACATGCGATCGATCTGAAATTTTGATACATAGTTATTATCATCGCCACAAAACTGCCTGCTAAATTTCAGCTCGCTAGCTTACGAGGAAGTGGGTTAAAAATCAATCCAAAGTTTTGGCGACCTACAATCAAGCAAGCAAGCAATCAAGGGTTCAAACAAACAGACACCACGAGTTAATATAAAGGATTTAGAAATGTGCAAATTCTTCCTCGCATTCTTTTCCTGAAATTTTGTTTTCATAAATATGTGATTAAAGATTATGACAAAATAAATTCTTTATATATATATATATATATATATATATATATATATATATATATATTCATTTATATATATATATATTTATATATGTATGTGTGTGTGTGTGTTTTTGTGTGTGTGTGTGTGTGTGTTTGTGTGTGTGTGTGTGTGTTTGTGTGTGTGTGTGTGTGTGTGTGTGTGTGTGTGTGTGTGTGTGTGTGTGTGTGTGTGTGTGTGTGTGTGTGTGTGTGTGTGTGTGTGTGTGTGTGTGTGTGTGTGTGTCGTAAGTGCGTAAATTTGAACCGTTCATTGCTTCTGGCGTTCTTTAAAAAAAAATTTTTAAACCCACACGCACACAAAGAAATTTTTATAGCTTCGCCTTTTTGCCCTCAAAGCGTGAATATTTAATGAGTCTTTTCCCAATGGCATAATTCTCCAGCATGCATAAATTAAAAGCGGCTGATGCAAATGCTAATGGGTCCTAATGGATTTTGGTCATTGTTGTCACGGTTATCTTCGTCCTCCCAAAAAAGACGTGAGATCAAAGTGGGAATGACGTCATTATTATTGATTAAATAAACAAAGTGTAAGATATGCAGGAAAGATATGGACAGATTTAGACCGCTAAGTTTTTGTTAGCGCATCACATAACCGTGATTAATAGAGTATATGAATGAATGAATGATTTCTTCTATGTTCTATAGCAATAACAATTGACTTGACTTGACTTGACTATCCCTTAACCCGTCGATGGTCGTCGGGGCACCATCGTGAACTGGACACTATATCACGCCATTTGTCCCGGTCCTGTGCTGCCTTTTGGGCGTCGATGAATGACAGGCCGTTCCACTCTTTTATGTCGTATTCCCATCTCTTCTTTTTTGTCTGCCTCTTTTTCTTCCTCCCTGTGTCTTGCATTATAGTCTTTCCGAGACCTCCAGATCTTGCCACGTGTCCCTAACATCGTAGTTTCTTCTTCTTGATTGCGATGAGAAGGTCCTCGTAGGGGCCCATGACTGCAGGTATTTTGTTCTAACAAAAGCACAAACACCATACTTGCTCTACTTGCATGCTCTTTGCGCTCTGATAGTCAACAACTCTATCAAATAAAAGTCTTAATTTGTTTTCTTTAAAAGTTTTCTTTCTTTTCCAACTCGTTTCACACACTCACTTTACACAATAGAGCTCTCTTCCCCCTATTGCCAGAACTCTCTTCCCCCTATTGCTAGAACTCTCTTCCCCCTTTTGCTAGAAATCTCTTCCCCCTATTGCTAGAACTCTCTTCCCCCTATTGCTAGAACTCTCTTCCACCTATTGCTTAGAACTCTCTTCCCCCTATTGCTAGAACTCTCTTCCCCCTATTGCTAGAACTCTCTTCCACCTATTGCTTAGAACTCTCTTCCACCTATTGCTTAGAACTCTCTTCCCCCTATTGCTAGAACTCTCTTCCCCCTATTGCTTAGAGCTCTCTTCCCCCTATTGCTAGAACTCTCTTCCCCCTATTGCTAGAACTCTCTTCCACCTATTGCTTAGAACTCTCTTCTCCCTATTGCTAGAACTCTCTTCCCCCTATTGCTTAGAGCTCTCTTCCCCCTATTGCTAGAACTCTCTTCCCCCTATTGCTAGAACTCTCTTCCACCTATATCTTAGAACTCTCTTCCCCCTATTGCTAGAACTCTCTTCCACCTATATCTTAGAACTCCCTTCCCCCTATTGCTAGAACTCTCTTCCCCCTATTGATAGAACTCTCTTCCCCTTATTGCTTAGAACTCTCTTCCCCCTATTGCTTAGAACTCTCTTCCTCCTATTGCTAGAACTCTTTTCCCCCTATTGCTAGAACTCTCTTCTCCCTATTGCTAGAACTCTCTTCCACCTATTGCTAGAACTCTCTTCCCCTATTGCTAGAACTCTCTTCCCCCTATTGCTAGAACTCTCTTCCACCTATTGCTTAGAACACTCTTCCCCCTATTGCTAGAACTATTTTCCCCCTATTGCTAGAACTCTCTTCCACCTATTGCTTAGAACTCTCTTCCCCCTATTGCTAGAACTCTCTTCCCCCTATTGCTAGAACTCTCTTCCACCTATTGCTTAGAACTCTCTTCCACCTATTGCTAGAACTCTCTTCCCCCTATTGCTAGAACTCTCTTCCCCCTATTGCTTAGAGCTCTCTTCCCCTATTGCTAGAACTCTCTTCCCCCTATTGCTAGAACTCTCTTCCACCTATTGCTTAGAACTCTCTTCCCCCTATTGCTAGAACTCTCTTCCCCCTATTGCTTAGAGCTCTCTTCCCCCTATTGCTAGAACTCTCTTCCCCCTATTGCTAGAACTCTCTTCCACCTATTGCTTAGAACTCTCTTCTCCCTATTGCTAGAACTCTCTTCCCCCTATTGCTTAGAGCTCTCTTCCCCCTATTGCTAGAACTCTCTTCCCCCTATTGCTAGAACTCTCTTCCACCTATATCTTAGAACTCTCTTCCCCCTATTGCTAGAACTCCCTTCCCCCTATTGCTAGAACTCTCTTCCCCCTATTGCTAGAACTCTCTTCCCCCTATTGATAGAACTCTCTTCCCCTTATTGCTTAGAACTCTCTTCCCCCTATTGCTTAGAACTCTCTTCCTCCTATTGCTAGAACTCTTTTCCCCCTATTGCTAGAACTCTCTTCTCCCTATTGCTAGAACTCTCTTCCACCTATTGCTAGAACTCTCTTCCCCTATTGCTAGAACTCTCTTCCCCCTATTGCTAGAACTCTCTTCCACCTATTGCTTAGAACTCTCTTCCCCCTATTGCTAGAACTATTTTCCCCCTATTGCTAGAACTCTCTTCCCCCTATTGCTAGAACTCTCTTCCCCCTATTGCTAGAACTCTCGTCCCCCTATTGCTAGAACTCTCTTTCCCCTATATCTCCTTCTCCGTAGCTAAGTTTTCGTTTAATTATATTAGTTTTAGTTTTATTTTTTATTTTTTCTGTTTGTTGTGGAAGGCTTTTTGCCGATACGTTCGTTATTCTTTGATGTCCTGTCTGGACCTATACATGCCCTGTTTTAATAACAAATATATTTATTTATCTAAAAGCGTGATGCAGTCTTACGTATATTTTTTTCCATAATAAAATCATACATAGTTGAGTACAAACGTATGTGTTGCGTACGTTTCACATATATAATTTTTTAGCGATTTTTTCCCTCACATACCACAACTATTTGAGTTTTATTGCTAGGATAGTGATAACTAACCTGTACACTCAGTGCGTTGAGGTTCAATCTGCGGATTTTTTGCTGAGCATTTCTACACAACCTAAATGATTAGCCCAGTGGCGTAACAACGGGTTGGCATCGGGGCAGTTGCCAAGGACGCCAGCTAAAAAGGGCGTCATTAAATCTCAAATTTTTAAATTTGTATTTAAATAAATACAGTCGGACCTCTCTAAGTCTAACTGTCTAACTCAAAAGGACCGGAAAAAACAATCGACTTACGGAGTTTTTGAGAGGGAAAATGGCGTAAAAGGCGCCGATTAATCAAGGACAACGTAGATATTGAGAGGGGGGAACAGACATACCGGCTGGTAGGCTTGACAGGAAAGAAAGGCGGTGTGTGAAGATTCATATGAAAGGAAACTAACTTGCTTTGACATACCGACACAAGTCTGTGAGAGGAGACACCTTCACCCTCCCCCACTTTACTCCCTTCACAGTGAGATGGGGGGAGTAAGATTTTTCTTTTTAAAAAGAGTCACAGAATGAAGCAAAGGGACGCGAATTAGTTACCGCTCCTTTTTCTTGCCCTTGTCATTTTTGGTACTTGCAAGGGTCGCTTAATCCCTCGTAGAATACACTAAAATAGGAATTTACGTCCATTTACGTGGCTCTACGGAACACGTGTTCCGAAATGTCAGTCCAGAATAATAACCCAAACGCCTTGGAAATTAGAATAAGAGAGGTTGAAAGCCAAAAATCTTTGAGTTGAGGAGATCTAAAATACATTAGTCTGTGGAATTTGGCCGGGCCTACAATTAATTCGATATAGGGAGGTTTTCGACTTAAGGAAATTCGACTTAGCGAGGTCCGACTGCATTTCACTTCCTCGATAACAAAAAAGTGAATAATTAATTATATTTAAATATATTTTATTTAAAAAATTATCATATTTTTTATTATCTGTGTGGCTTTTGCGGTGCTTCTAATCATACAAATGTCAATATGATTTTACAGTCTTTCTTTTAAAAAGAAAAATCTTACTATCCCCATCCCACTGTCGAGAGAGTAAAGTGGGGGAGGGGAGGGAAGGCGTCTCCTCTCACGGGCTTGTGTCGGTATGTCAAAGCAAGTTGGCTACTTCCATATGAAACATCAGACACCACCTCTTTTTCCTGTCAAGCCTTCTAGTAACTAAGGCCGATCCCCCCCCCCTCTCTCAATATCAACATTGTCCTGGATTAATCTGCGCCTATTACTTCAGTTTCACTAACTCGAAAACTGAAATAAATAAAGAGCAATTTATTATTGAAATAAAATGCTTGAAACACCAAATGATTGAACTATTGGCCACAACAACAACCGATGACATGTTTCATTTAGATCTTCTAAATGTTCTCGCTACATGAGAACTGCAAGAATCGTACCCAAATATCCAACGAGCTCTGAAAACATTTCTTACAATGCCAACCACAGTAGCCACTCTTGAAAGAAGTTTCAGCAAACTAAAAATTATCAAAAATTACATGATTGTTTAGTAAATAATAAACTGCAAATTATTATTGTTCCTGTCTTATGAATTTTTTATATTCACGTTGTATGACTGTCATTATCAGAATTCGCAATTATTGTTATAAATAAAATAAGAGAAATTCAATTATTTTTAGAAAAAAATAAAAAAATCGCAAAGCTCAAATTGGTCAATTTATCAATAACGCCAAAATTAAATTAGTCAAAGGCGCAAAAGCCTAGTTACGCCTCTGGATTGGCCACACCCACCCTCTCCTTTCCTATATAAGCTCATACTACTATCTTCTTACTATTGCTCTCCTGGACTCTTTGGAATTCATCGCAGCTAAGTTTTTATTTTTAAATCCCGTATATTAACTTCACCGCCTTCTCTCTCTGTCTCTCTGTCTGTCTTAAGCCCGCGGAAAAACAAAAGTAAAAAATGACTCACTTTCCGTGAAGCCATCGAACTGAAATTTAACACACGGGCCCGTGTCACCTAACAATGCATCGTATTAAAATTTCAGATCGATCGAAAGTACCGTAATTAACTAAATGCATTTTTAGTTTATCTATATAAACTATATGTAGCGGTCTCTATCGTTTACATTTTACGGGTCACTTGAATTCAGGCCAGCCACCGGTGAACACATCTCATGTTTAAACCAGGTAAACCAACTGGAGTTGAGTTAACGCATTGACGCCACCCGTCCATGTCCACACCCCCTCCCCCTTCCCCCAGTTTTAAAGCCAGGGGAGATAATTTCGGTTTCAGTCTGTAAATGTTTGTCGCGTTTGCACATAATCAATACTTTTAGTTATGTCTCATATATAAGGGATTTATGGTCAAAAACTTTTTTTTTACAGGTTGTTTTATTTATTTATTTTTATTATATTTATTTGTGTACTATATGTTCGTTGAGGAAGGCTCTTTGCCGAAACGTTCGCTGTTTTGTTACGTTCTGTCAGGCTCACTCACACCCTGTTTACAAGTTATCCATCTATTACTCTATACGCCTGAATGCAGTCTTACCATATTTTGTTCGCTACACAATTTTCACTTCATTTATTTTTCATTTCTGAAATTATATTTATTTAATACAAGTTCCACCTGTCATAGTGATATTTTATCTTTACTTTTGATAATATTTTTTGTTGGCCTGCTGATGAGAAGTGGAAACCAGATAGGGCACCAACGTTTGGTCTTTCAAAATATTATTAACATATAAGCCAGTTAAATAGAAAGCTATCTGTCTCAAGATATTTAAAACAAAAACAACAAAATTTAGCCTCAAGGACCATCGCCATAATAATTTTCCTCAGTGCCGGGTTTGGGGTCAGCCATGAATGTTTTGAGAATTCCAGTATCCAAGCGTTAAACTTAAGTTTTGATACCGGATATTGAATGTCCTTGAACTCACTGATTCCCAGACTCATGGCATTATAACGAACATGTTAAAACTCTGCTGAAGTCAATACCGCTGGATGCTGTCGTAATAATAATAATAAATTATGTTATAATAAATGATAATTAATAAACAATATAATTTGCAATTGTCACGCAAGTAGTGTCTGCCAGTCAGTCCTGACGCTACTAATTTTAGAAAGCAGGGATAACCAAATTACTGCACCAAAGCATCAAAAGGTGTGCAAATTAAATATGCGCTGTAAAAAAAATATTATATGACGTCATTGTTTTCGCTCACATTTTAATTCTGTAAAAGGGAACATTGTAAGAAGAGAATTAGATGATGGTTAATTATAAAATCAAAAAATAAAGGGGGCGCCGTAGGTGCCCTGCAACCCCTATTATAAAATACTTGTGTACATTTCAGAAAGTTTAATATTTCGTATTTATCAAACAAGGACAAGTTAGTTAGGTTTTTGAAAAAGGTCGACGCCCTAAGCGCCCTAAAAAAATTTGCATTTAAAAAAAAATATATATCTAGATTTCAGCTGAAAATTTCAGCCATTTTTGACGGTTGTACGCTAGTTATTGATAATTTATATAGTGCTTTACCCCAGTGAGAAACAAGTATAAATATCAATAAATTCAATTTGAAACATTCATATCCTAACTACAACATATAGTGACAGTATGGTACAAAAATTAACACATATACTCATCAATACGTTCAATGTGGAATATTCATATCCTAACTACAACATAAATGACAGTGCAGTACACATAAGCTATGTTTATCGTTGAAGTAAATGTTGTTTAATTGATTTTGAAAGTAAAGTTTCAAGAGATGTTTTTAGTGCAGTGTTTATACCCCATCATTGCATGCCTCTGAGAACGTATTGACCAACTGTTGGAGTCCTGCCTCTGTATGTGAGGTAAGGACTGCGTCATCCGCGAAGAGCAATTCTCTGATTAATAAATTTTCCAAGTTGCTCTTCGCACGGAGCCGGCTGATATTATATAGGTTTCCATCAGTCCTGGTATGAATGTTCACACCCTCGGAGCAGACCTCGAAAGTATGTCGCAATAGCATCGAGAAAAAGATACCAAAGAGTGTTGAAGCCAGTACACAGCCCTGTTTGACTCCGCTACAAACTGGGAAGGGTTCTGAGGTGGCACCATCGAAGAGCACTGTGCTGTGCATATTGGTGTGGAAGGACTCGATGATGGAGAGAAACCACGGCGGACATCCTTTTTTTCCAGTATACATAGCAGACCCTTGCGACTGACCAGGTCAAATGCCTTCGTTAAATCTGTGAAGGCAATGAAGAGGGGTTTCTGTTGCTCCCGACATTTCTCAGAGGCATTCAAGGATTTTGGTTTAACGATTAGCCTAAAAAAGACCAACATTATGAGACAAGGCACTGACCGCCTTCCAGCATTCTCCATTTAGGGAAACACATTGGACGTCGTCGATGATTTCACCTACCTTGGCAGTAACATCACAAGCACACTCTCCCTGGATAAGGAAATAGGAACCAGAATCGGCAAGGCCGCATCGATAATGGCTAGGCTGAATCAAAGAGTGTGGAACAATGCGCAGCTCACAGATAGGACGAAAACCACTGTGTACCAGGCATGCGTGCTCAGCACACTCCTCTATGGCAGTGAGTGCTGGACGACCTAAGCCAAGCAAACAAAGCAGCTCAACAGCTTCCACTTACGATGCTTGCATAGGATTCTACGCATCAGGTGGCAGGACAAGATCACTAATGTCGAGGTACTCAGAAGAAGCCATATGCTGAGTATGCACTCAATTCTGAGTGAGAGGCGCCTGCGGTGGTTAGGTCATGTCCGCAGGATGAGCTCGGAGCGCATTCTTAGAGCTTTGCTTTACGGTGAGCTGGCAACCGGTATGAGAAAAAGAGGTCGCCCCTGCTTGCGCTTCAAGGACGTCTGCAAGAAAGACATGTCATTAGCACAGATAGACCATAAAACGTTGAAGACCATTGCCGAGGAGCGCACCTCCTGGCGGGCAAAAGTGCGTGAGGGCATTCATGTCGCGGAAGCATCCCTGTTAGCTTTGAGTGAAGAGAGAAGGGCCAGGAGAAAGGGCAGGGTGGGCAGAGGAGCAGGAGTACACGCCATCGTCCCATGAGGATGGATGGTTGCCATTAATTCATTCATTCATTTATTGTACCGCATAGAGTTATGCTGACATCTTATTCTATCTTCCCCACAACCTGAAGTGTGAACAGTAATCATAAATTAAGTAATTGTTAGCACTTATTTACATATGTATTATCAACTTGTTCATTTATCTATAAGAATGGCACCATTATGATATATCGCCCCGGGGGAAAATTGGTTGAGGAATTTAAAAGTAAAGCTCTAATATTACAACCATATTTTTACGAAATATTTTTTTTTATTTCAACTCATAACTACGGCACCACAATCCAAAAACCTCTAATGTAGCCTCGAGCGTAAAGATTGTTGCAAGGGAAAGGGGGGGGGTTTGTAATTTCGACTCACGATGGAGTCCAACCAATTATCCGACAGCGGTACTACACAAAAACTTTGGCCCCGCAACACTATCGACAGCTGATGTTTCCCTTGAGGCTGTAGTAAGCTGTTTCTGGTCAAAGTTTTGGTTGAGGTTGAGTGGAATGGCGAACACAAAATACTGCTGCGATAACTGTGAGAATTGAAAATCGGATCTTGAGTGCTGTGTTTGTGTTTATTGGATCTTGAGTGCTGTGTTTGTGTGTATTGGATCTTGATTGCTGTGTTTGTGTTTATTGGATCTTGAGTGCTGAGTTTGTTGTTTATATGATCTTGAGTGCTGAGTTTGTTGTTTATATGATCTTGAGTGCTGAGTTTGTTGTTAATATGATCTTGAGTGCTGAGTTTTTTGTTTATATGATCTTTAGTGCTGAGTTTGTTGTTTATATGATCTTGAGTGCTGAGTTTGCTGTTTATATGGTCTTGAGTGCTGAGTTTGTTGTTTATATGATCTTGAGTGGTGAGTTTGTTGTTTATATGATCTTGAGTGCTGATTTTATTGTTTATATGATCTTGAGTGCTGAGTTTGTTGTTTATATGATCTTGAGTGCTGAGTTTGTTGTTTATATGATCTTGAGTAATGAGGTTGTTGCACATTAGATCTTTAATGCCCAGGTTATCAAATGACCGGAAGTGAGCTATAGGTTTGATATTTATAACAATACAAATGTTTTTTTAAAGGCTTACTGGAGTAAATGTTTCTCAATTATTTTCATCTGAACATGCTTGGATTTTCTGTCACCCATCTAATGAAAAAGTATGTTTACTTTACTTCAATGATATTTGGGGGGAAACTGGTAGATTCATTCGCCTGTGACCGTGTGGAAATCCGCCCAGTGTTATTAAATGTAGTACACTCTCTGAATACAGTTATCCATTCTCCAGTAGTCTAAAGAATTAGAAAAAAATGTTCTTAAGTCGCTTAATGTTGTTTATGCTAATGACGACGCCCTTTCCAGTCCATGACGGACTATGGGGCAAGTGATGTAGCGTTCACAAGTTTTTAGCCACCAATAATTGTGGGGATTGTGTGGCCAGCACATGGCCCCAGGGGCCTTGCCAGTTCCCGGGATCGAACCTGCGACTCGGGATCTGCCTCGGATCGATAGTCCAGTTCGCTACCACTTAGACCACCGCACCCACTATATGCTAATGTTTTATATGCTAATGTGCTATATGCTAATGTTCTATATGCTAATGTTCTATATTCTAATGTTCTATATGCTAATGTTTTACAGATTACATCCCTCTATAATGTGCTTTTCTAGAGTCATTTGAATAACACTTTGAGCTTTCTGTGGGGTTTATTTTTTCATTAAATTTTTTTTTGGGGTTGGGGGAGGGATTGTTACTGTCGTGCTTAGCGGAGATTACCTGATTTTTTAAATTATTATTATCCTTAACAAGAAGTGTTTTAACAAATTATCCCAAAAAATACATATTCTTACTATCGATCTACAGCAAATTCATTTCGTCGAGCCCTTACAAAAAATTACGCTGAAAGTTAATGTAAATTCTGCAGTCACAATATTTATGCCCAAAATTATTTAATGACATGCAAACTGTCTCCCCCCCCCCACCACACCCACCCACCCAAAAAAAAAGAAGGAAAAAAAAACGAACAGTACACAAAAAAATATATAAAACCGTCGTTACTTCAATAGCGCTGAGAAACCTACCTTGGCATTTCACCTAAAAATAATATTCACATTTTGACTTCACGTCGTACGAAACCAATCAAACGCATTCAAACAGACACATCTAATTGCACACAATTACATCCCACAAAAGTCCGCCTATGGCTTGTTGTAACACAACATCTAGTTGTCAGGTAATCGAGCTGAATTTCTCTCTCTCTCTCTCTCTCTCTCTCTCTCTCTCTCTCTCTCTCTCTCTCTCTCTCTCTCTCTCTCTCTCTCTTGCTCTCTCTCTCTCTCTCTCTCTCTCTCTATGTCTCCCTCTCATGTGTTTACACTAATTCCCCTTCTCTCTCTCTATCTCTCTCGCTCTCTCACTCTATTTATCTCGTTTATGATAAGTCCCTTATATTTCATTCGATATGCATCTCTTTATAAGGCATGCATTTGCCCAACTGATTTACACTTCTGTCGATATGCGCCTTGAGCCACTGATAATTCTAAACGTCTCTCCTGTTTTTATTGTCTATGACTATTGAGTCATGATTCCGTTTAGTGATAATTGTCTATTCTACGCGGTCACTGGTTGAATTATTCATTAATCTGATTGTTTACCTCAGCTTATGTGGACGCTATTCCTTTCCAAGCAAACTAACCAAAGCGTAATTAATATTCCTTGCTGCTGTGCGATATGCTTCAAACACAAATCTAAGCAAATAATTAACTGCTTTGAGGATATATCACTTTAATGCAATCCGTAAACCATGTTTCTATATAGTATTCAGGAAATCGACTAAAACATGTTTCGGCTTCTAACACTACAAGGGTGATGTTCGGCTTCTAACACTACAAGGGTGATGTTCGGCTTCTAACACTACAAGGGTGATGTTCCGATGTTCCTTGAAAATTCTAACATTACATGGTTGATGTCCCCATGTGCCTTGAATATTCCGAAAACGCCACCATGTGCTTTAGTTTGAGATTCATCGTGTTTCTCGGCTTCTGGAGCCGCGTATCCCACATGCTGAGCACCATCGGCACCAGCGCGGCACCGGACCACTGCCTGAGAGACGAGCCCAACATCGTCCATATATGCATTCTAGTGCCTTTCGATGACATCCGGATGTTTTCGCTTTTCCGGGTTTACCCGGCCGTGGAGCTGGCGGTGGCCGAGGCGAAGAGGACGTTGCTGAGGGGGCAGGAGATAAAGGTGTGCACCAAGTACCGCAACACGGGGTGCAATTCGGTGGACGCGGCGATCGAGGCTTTCGAGCTGTACAGGTACAATCTGGTGAGTGCGGTTTCTTTCATGTGTGTCTATTTGTGTCTATTTGTGTCTATTTGTGTCAGACTCGTTTAAAGATAGGATCGTGGACTTGTATTTGTATTCGATCATGTATTTATATTCGATCATGTATTTGTATTCGATCATGTATTTGTAGTTAAGATTTAACAAAAACAAAATGTGATATAAAAACGCAAATAGATTATTATTGTACGGTTGTTGTTTTTTTAAATTGAACTTTCCATCGAGCGTAAATTCTCAAAAGAAAATAAACTGTTGGTTTATAATGATAGTTGTGTATGGTCATTGTTAATAGTGATGTTTTAAAGGAATATTGTTTATAGTGGTGGTTTCTAAAAATGGTTTATAAACTTATGGTTACAAAGAATGTTAACAATTTGCTTCAGTTAAAATTACATCGATATAAATTGAAAAACTTTTAGAATTTCGAGCCTTAAACCTTTAGATTGAGTTAGCATTGTGTGTTTTTTTATCATTACGCCTACCAATGTCAACTAAAACATTTTGTAGGAGTACATCATGTATCGATCGATATGTTAACCAGAAATGACGTGGTTCCAATATGCAAGGCTGGAAGCAGCTCCAAAAACACGCAAAGTCTTGTCACTTTTCTTAACAAGTATAAACTATATATTTTGAACACTTTATACTTGAATTCAATGTGCACATTTCCAAAATCAAATGTACTTACTGCCTTACCAAAATAAAAGGTGCCTCGAGAACTATTTTGGCTTACATCGAATTTTAGTGTCGGCGCTTTTTTAACTGGCAGTTCAATTCAATGTTCAGGTTGAATGATATGATATACATAGGAGTCATAGGAGTAACGAGGGAAACACGTAGTTAACATAAGAGTCATAGGAATAACAAGGGAAACACGTAGTCAACATAAGAGTCATAGGAATAACAAGGGAAACACGTAGTCAGCATAGGAGTCATAGGAATAACAAGGGAAACACGTAGTCAACATAAGAGTCATAGGAATAACAAGGGAAACACGTAGTCAACATAGGAGTCATAGGAGTAACAAGGGAAACACGTAGTCAACATAAGAGTCATAGGAATAACAAGGGAAACACGTAGTCAGCATAGGAGTCATAGGAGTAACAAGGGAAACACGTAGTCAACATAAGAGTCATAGGAATAACAAGGGAAACACATAGTCAGCATAGGAGTCATAGGAATAACAAGGGAAACACGTAGTCAGCATAAGAGTTATAGGAATAACAAGGGAAACACGTAGTCAACATAGGAGTCATAGGAGTAACAAGGGAAACACGTAGTCAGCATAAGAGTCATAGGAATAACAAGGGAAATATGTAATAACCATTAGTCATTTGAGTCATATGAGGAATATGTAGTAAGTATAAAAGTATTTGGACAAGGGACATACGGAATTGACATTGTTTAGAGTTCAACATTTTTCCTGCGATTCCCTTGTCAAAAATTTAACAGAAACTTCATAAAACGTATTTAACTATCTATTTAACAAGTTCCACTATTTGCAGAACTCAATGGGGCATTACATACATCACATTTTTAACATATCCACCATTTCAGGTATCTGTGTTCATTGGTCCGACGTGCGACTATAGCGTCGCTCCCTTGGCGCGGTACGCCTCCAGGTGGAACATCCCGGTCATCTCCCCTGGCGGCTTCGCCCACGACATGTCCGACAAGCAGATGGAGTACACCACGCTGACCCGCCTCGGAACGACCTTCAACTCCCTCGCCTACTTCGTCATCACCAAGGTCATGGGCGAGTTCAACTGGACGCGCCTGCAGTTCATCTTCGACTCAGACGGCTACTCGTCCGTCCTGCCAAAGTTCTGCTACCTGGCGTCGGCCAGCTTCATCAACCGGACAAAGGGCAACAAGTTCCATCACTTAGTGAACATGTTCACTCTGGATGACCTGAACATAGAGCAGGTCCTGAGGAACGGGACGAAGAACGAGTTTGCCAGTGAGTGAGTCGACGCCCGTGATGGGGGTGACGTAAGAGACGTGTTTGTGACTTGAGAGACGTGCTTGTGACTTGAGCGACGTGTATGTTATGTCAGAGCCGTGTTTGTGACGTGAGTGACGTGTTTGTTACGTCAGAGCCGTGTTTGTGACGTTAGCGACGTGTTTGTTACGTCAGAGATGTTTTGTTTTGCTTGAAAGACTACTGTGTGTTGTAAAAGGTGGGTTTTTTTTATCGTAAAGCCCGATTTCAAAATTCTGACTAGGTTGTAACGTAAAAAACGTAAAAGACATGTTTGTTGATGTCAGTTACTATAACGTAAGAGTATAGTTTTAACGTTTCCATTCCACAAACGTGTTTCTAAAAAGGATGTTTTTTTTTAAATTCAAATATATCATAAAAATTAAAAATTGCTCGCCAAA
Organism: Ampullaceana balthica; assembly: GCA_944989445.1. Taxonomy (NCBI): domain Eukaryota; kingdom Metazoa; phylum Mollusca; class Gastropoda; family Lymnaeidae; genus Ampullaceana; species Ampullaceana balthica. Next base: position 395,530 of record CALYLW010000925.1, read on the forward strand.
TATTGCTGCAACAATTAATGAATTCAAAATTTACTGAAGTGACTTAACAAAATATGAGCCAATGCCTTTGGCCTTGACCTTTACCTACATTAATATTTTGATTTATATTTTAGAAGGAAAAAAAATCTATCAGTCGATGTTTAAATTATGTCTTAAAAAGGAGAATAAACTATCTCCAACATCATTTGAACTGACGGTAACCCTAAAGAAAAATAGTTGTTACCGCTAATTCAGTAAATGTGTATATATATGCGCGCTGCGTTTGTCTTTAAGTGGCATAAACCTGATAATAGATTCTTATTGCAGGGAAAAAGTTTGGGACAATGATTCCAGGGTCGTTCGGTACTTGTACCTTAATGTGTGTCAGGAAACAATACGCTTTGGCCAAATTTTGTTTGTACTCCAACTTGCTAATTTTTTTGAAAAATAATATACTCTGCAGACGTGTCTATCGAAGAATTTGTCTCTTTACGAAGGTCTCTCTTTGCAGTTCCTGTCTAAGAAAAAACAAATTTAATAGAACTCAAAGTTACACGGAACCTTATTTCATACTCAGAGAATTAAAGTTATCTGTATTTGATGACGTTATTGTCCACGTACACAAGTTTTTGTCTACACTTATATTTTATTTCCGCCATTTTGCTTTGCCTTATCTATACAGACTTTAATTCTATACAGAGGATTACTTCGTCCACAGATCATGCCGGTCTGTTGGCAAGTGACGCAGCGTTCACAGGCCACGGCTATGAGTTTCACGCTATTCCCAGCCATCTTTGTTTCCCTAACTAGTGTCAAGTACCCATTACTGGCTGGGTGCAGGGCCGTCTTAACGCATAGGCCCGTTAGGCATTTGCCCGGGGGCCCACGAGCACAGGGGTCCCATGGGAATATATTTATGTATATATATTATGTATATTTATTTTTTTATTCCTGCTGGGGCACTCTTTCTTTGCCCAGGGGCCCAACACTATTTCTTTGCCCGGGGGCCCAAAATGGTGTAAATACGGCTCTGGCTGGGTGGACTGATAAACACCCTTGGTCCCGGGAAAAAATCACTGTCTGCACGGTGATTCGAACCCGTGACCATCGTACGCAGCCCGAGTGCGCATGCTACTTGACTACCGTGATTCATAATTTTTTTAGATATGTGCGCATTTTTATATTGTAGATATCTGGATATTGTTTTACCTGTATGAGTAGGCCGACTCTGAATTTTCAACAATTTCCCTTGGTAAATATTGACGCAGACATCCGGGTAGGACGCGACTATCATGTTTGACGCTGGCCATATGTTGAAAGCACATCATTGTAATTTATAGTCACCTTTTTGATGGACCTTTCCTTATCTGTGACACTGACCATCTTGCTGGAGCCCATCAACATCAGGGGCACTAGCCATCTGGGCACTGGGCAGCAGGCTTGGCTTTATGTTTACTTCCTTATTTCAATTCCCAACCTTGTTAAGCTGTATCTCCCCCACAAATCACCTGACCAGTCTTGCTGTGACCTACTGTGATCGATCCTTACCCCTGGGGCCATATTTCAAGGGACTTCAGCAATGAGGCTATTTAAGTGAAGCTTTAGCGACAACATCCCTTATCTAACGGTGGTAATAATGTTTGTTTTCCTGGAAGGTTACCAAAGTGTACCAACGGACGTTTTGAATTAACGTGTTGAATTAAGTCTTATACACACGAAATGTGTCTGCAAATAGTGAAGGTCATATTATTTTAAATATGCATTAAAGAAATTTTCAATTAACGACTCTTTTCGAAAACAAAACCCTTTCCTTGTGAATTTTTATATATTTTTAGTACTTTTTAACGCTGTGAATATAATAATTATTCATAAAACTATATAATTTGCAATTGTCACGCAAGTCAGTCAGTCTGTCCTGGCGCTGCTAATTTTAGAAAGCAGGGAAAACCAAATTACTGCACCAAAGCATCAAAAGGTGTGCAAATTAATTATGCGCTGTAAAAATATATTATATGGCGTCATTGTTTTCGCTCATATTTTAATATTTGGAAAAGGGAGCTATGTAATAAAAAAAACGTAAAAAAACAAGTTTTTGACTATAAATCCTTTATGTACGAGAAGTAACTAAAAGAATGTTCATTATAATACGCAGCGCAAGACCATCCAAAAATACAAAATTGCACTTGTGTCGTAAAACATGTTTAATATAATGCGCACCGATCAGGAGGAATATGTTTATAAAAAGAGTTGTCAATAAAATACGCACCTTATTGCGCGACAGAAAGGTTGTTCAATATAATACGCACCGCAACGCTCTATCTAAAAAAATAACATGATACATAGGAATAAATAAAATAATCTAAAAAATCAATAATTTAATTACGGTAGATCTGAAATTTTGAAACATAGTTTTTATCATTGCCACCAAACTGCCTGCTAAATTTAAACTCGCTAGCTTACGATGAAGTGGGCTAAAAATCGATCCAAAGTTTTGGCGACAAGCAAGGGCGGGCGGCAGCAGACACCACGAGTTAATATAAAGGTTTTAATAAAACAAACCCGTAAAAACAAAGTTTTTGACTATAAATCCTTTATGTACGAGAAGTAAATAAAAGAATGTTCATTATAATACGCAGCGCCAGACCATCCAGAAATACAAAATTGCAGTTGTGTCGTAAAACGTGTTTAATATAATGCGCACCGATCAGGAATAGGTTTATAAAAAGTGTTGTCAGTAAAATACGCACCTTATTGCGCGACAGAAAGGTTGTTCAATATAATACGCACTGCGACGCTCTATCTCAAAAAATAGCATGATACATAGGAATAAATAAAATAATCTAAAAAATCAATAATTTAATTACGGTACATGCGATCGATCTGAAATTTTGATACATTGTTTTTAATATCGGTACGAAACTGCCTGCAAAATTTCAGCTCGCTATCTTGCGAGCAAACGGGTTAAAAATCGATCAAAAGTTTTGGCGACAAGCAAGCAAGCAAGCAAGGTCGGTCGGTCGGTCGGCCGCAGACACCACGAGTTAATATAAAGGATTTAATAAGAAAAACCCGTAAAAAAACAAGTTTTTGACTATAAATCCTTTATGTACGAGAAGTAATTAAAAGAATGTTCATTATAATACGCAGCGCAAGACCATCCAGAAATACAAAATTGCAGTTGTGTCGTAAAACATGTTTAATATAATGCGCACCGATCAGGAATATGTTTATAAAAAGAGCTGTCAATAAAATACGCACCTTATTGCGCGACAGAAAGGTTGTTCAATATAATACGCACCGCGACGCTCTATCTCAAAAAATAGCATGATACATAGGAATAAATAAAATAATCTAAAAAATAAATAATTTAATTACGGTACATGCGATCGATCTGAAATTTTGATACATTGTTTTTATCATCGGTACGAAACTGCCTGCAAAATTTCAGCTCGCTATCTTGCGAGCAAGTGGGTTAAAAATCGATCAAAAGTTTTGGCGACAAGCAAGCAAGCAAGCAAGGTCGGTCGGTCGGTCGGCCGCAGACACCACGAGTTAATATAAAGGATTTAAAAAGAGGATTTGATGATGGTTAATTATTTTAAATATTAAAAAAAGAAACGGGGGCGCCACAGGCGCCCTGCAAACCCTATGGTAAAAAACTTCAGAAAGTTTAATATTTCGTATTTATCAAACAAGGACAAGTTAGTTGGGCTTTTGAAAAAGGTCGGCGCCGTAGGCGCCCTAAAAAAACAGTGCATTTTTTAAATAAAATAAATAGATTTCAGCTGAAAACTTCCGTCATATTTGACGGGTGATACGCTAGTATATATATATTTACCCTCAATTATCTCTGACTCACTGTGGCATAACGCTAAGGGACATCAGTCTGCTTTTTTTTAAATTGAAAACATAGACTTAAAAATCATAATCATTTTGGTTTCCAGATTAACATTTCCAAACAACGCACGAACCTTTGAAGTCAGCATTTGTTTTGTAAAAAGTGCTGACTGACTCAAAGAGTTATTTTTTGGTGCAGTAATTTGGTGTGCAGCTTTCTAAAATTAGTTTAAAAATCGTGTGGTGATTATCACTGTAAAAAAATATTAATAAATACTTTGTGTACATTTCAGGAATATTTCGGATTTATCATACAAGGATAAGTTATTTGGGCTTTTGATTTAGTTGGCGCCATGGGCGCCCTACAACCCCTATTATAAAATACTTTGTGTACATTTAATGGAGTTTAATATTACGTATTTATCATACAAGGACAAGTTAGTTGGGCTTTTGAAAAAGGTGGGCGCCGCAGCACAACCTAGTAAAATATAATTTCCATCGACTAGTCCGCTAGATGTAAGCTAATTAATGATTGATTAGGGAACTTAAATCTGTGAAAACAAACTAAGCTATAATCTTACAAAGACTAATCCATTGTTTTTTAAACTATGACCGATCAGACTTTTAAAACATTGCTCTTTTTTCTAAAAATAAGAAAAAAATGCAAATTCAGAAGAAAAATAATTGTGCGTTTTATTTCTATTACGACATTAAAATTTGTAAACTAGAATGTTATTTAAAAATGGAAAGATGCAAGAAACAAATTAAAACAAAATAAAGCAAAACACAACAAAATGCACCGATTATAGCTTCATTTTAATTTTATCCCAAGAATGTAATGTCCTAATGGTTTACTTCGATTACTTTGTTGAGATTATTTGATTTCATTGCCTTAGGCTCCAAGGAGAAATTGTTATTTTAATGTAACCAAACACTGGCCGTCTGGGAGACATTGAAGGTCTAGGTCATCTTAGCACTGCGGCCTTAACCAAATGACGCGACCAGTTCCTTTTTTAAACCCGGTAGCCACTACCACCTTCTCAAACCAGATATAAAACTACCACCTCCTACATCAGATAGCAGCTACCACATTCTCACATCTGATAGCAACTGCCACGTTCAGTCTGTAAATGTTTGTCGCGCGGTAGGTTATTATATTGAACATAATCAATACTTTTAGTTATGTCTCAAATATAAGGAGTTTATAGTCAGAAACTTTGTTTTTACAGGTTGTTTTTCTTCTTATGTGCTTAGTTAAGTATTCAGCTGGCGTAAATTTCATGTTGAAACGGGTTATTAGGAGCACAGCTGTGGTTGTTTGTTATTAGGAGCACAGCTGCGGTTGTTTGTTATTAGAAGCACAGCTGCGATTGTTTGTTATTAGGAGCACAGCTGCGGTTGTTTGTTATTAGGATCACAGCTGCGGTTGTTTAAGGTTAAAACACTTCATTCAGTGTGGTTGTGAACTGAAAATAAAACAAACCCGTAAAAACAAAGTTTTTGACTATAAATCCCTTATATATGAGACATAGACAGATGCACAGCTTACTGATAGGACGAAAATCACTGTGTACCAGGCCTGCGTGCTCAGCACACTCCTCTATGGCAGCGAGTGCTGGATGACCTATGCCAAACGAACAAAGCAACTTCCACTTACGTTGCTTGCGCAGGATTCTGCACATCAAGTGGCAGGATAAGATCACGAATGTCGAGGTACTCAGAAGGAGTCATATGCTGAGCATGCACTCAATCCTGAGTGAGATGCGCCTGCGGTGGTTGGGACATGTCCGCAGGATGAGCCCGGAGCGCATTCCAAGAGCCTTGCTTTACGGCGAGCTGGCAACTGGTATGCGGAAGAGAAGACGCCCCTGCTTGCGCTTCAAGGATGTCTGCAAGAAAGACATGACTCTGGCGCAGATCGACCATAAAACGTGGGAGACCATTGCTGTGGAGCGCACCTCCTGGCGGGCAAAAGTGCGCGAGTCATTCTAGTCGCGGAAGCTTCCCTTACAGCCAGGAGCGTGGAGAAATTGCCAGGAGAAAGAGGAAAGGGGGTAGAGGAGCAGGAGAAAACGCCATCATCCCATGAGGATGGACGGATGCCATAGTAGTAGTAGTATATGAGACATAACTAACATTATTGATTATTTCAAACGCGACAAACATTTACAGACTGAATCTGTCTTAACTCAACTTTGCTTCATAACCCTTGAATTGTGATACGATGCATTTTTAGGTGAGACGGGTGCGTGTGCCAAATTTCAGCTCGATCGGATCACGGGAAGTGGGTCATTTTTTACTTTTGTTTTTCCGCCCGCCCAAGACAGACAGAGATCACGACAGAGAGATATGACGACAGAACGACAGAGAGAGAGAGAAACGGCGGTGAAGTTATTATAAGGAATTTTTAAAAAAGAAAACTGCGTGCATTTTCTCAATGGGAGAGCTTGGAGAGTCGCTATCGGAATAGGAGAACAACATTTACATAAAACTGTCCATTAATTTATTCGAATCATTTACATGGCCTTTAGCTACCCTAGCCCGGCGGGTCGCACACAAACAGACAGACAGATAGATTGACTGATAACCAGTAGGAGGGGGAGAGAGAAGAAAGAAAGCACGCTACCCAAAAATATAAAATAGATTAAGAGATAGCAAGAGAGGAAGGGAGATATAGAAGTAAAGACAGAACGTCATTGACAGATGCAAGTTTAACATGTTTCTGACATCACAAGGAAACGAAATGTCTTGTCACTAGAAACCCAAGCCATTGAAGGAGGGTGGGAGAGAGAGAGAGATGCATGTTAGTTGCAAACAAGTGACGTTAAGAGGGTGAGGAGGAATGAGCAGGTCACTATAGGCGACAGTGTATTCTATATAATAAGTGGAGACACTGTCGGATGTCTGCAAACCATTTTTTCTTTGAGTGAGAGACAATGTTCCCTCTCAGCTTCGTTGGTTCGTGTGCAAAGTAAAATAACTCGTGTGCAGAGCTGCACAGCATCCATTTTTGTGCAATATTTTACAAAGGTTGCTGCGCTGTAATCTCAAACTGCTTCGCGGCGTCGGTCAGATATCTGCGTGGCCGCGCAGCACCGCAGCTTATAGGGAACAATTGTGAGGGATCAGAAAAATGTTTTTATCCGCCTTTGGAGCCATTATCACTATTTACTGAAGGGCGAACTATTTATAAAGGGAATGCTGTTAGTGAGCGACTCATTATAAAGTCGACTTTACTTAATAATTAACAATCAAACAAAATTTGATGTCAGTTGCATTGGTCCATTTAGGCTATGTTGCTACGCGGCTTCGCAGATATCTGACTAACTCCTCAAAGCAGTTTACATTTACCGCGCAGCAAATTTCACAAAATATTACACAAAAATGGATGCTGTGCAACCTAGCACACGAGTTGTTTTGTTTTTGTTTTCTTTGCACACAGACCAACGAACATTAGAGAGAACAGTGACCAGATGCTATAAATATGTTTTTCTAAATCTCTAAGTGTCTTTGTTACTGAAAGTAAAAATAAATACAAAATATGTACAAAACAAAATAAATATAACTTTAAAAAAAAACAGCAGCTACATATTTTGACTTAAATACTTTCTGCGCACCTAAAAAAAATTAACCCGGAAATTTAGCGTTACGAATTGTTCATAAAAAAATTTACTTATACGAAACAATTTTTTTTTAATTTATCGTTTTCATAACTATTTATACAGGACTTTGTCATTTCTAAAACCGGAACATGTCATAACTCATTGAGTAATGTTCCATTTTTCGATGACATTTCAGAGGAACAATGTTTTGAAGCATAAATAGAGTGGAATCAATATTTTCTCAAATTTGTTAGCATAGTAAAATTACGAACCTTGTTTACTTTTTCAAGTCCAATAAGCTGTCTTAAATTAACGAAGAATTCACAAATAGCTGATAAGAAACATCCTTCTCAATACACCTACATTTATATATTGACTCGTATCTTTTATTAAGTTTTTATGAAATGTGTCCTTAAAAAAGATATATATATAGCTCCAATATTACTATTATTAGACTTCCGCTTAATTATGACAAAGCCTATTCATGATAATCAGAGCAACCTCTATAAAACTGAATCTTATCGGTAGATTTTATGTATGTCTAACATCATCATTATAATATTATCTCAGGCACGTCCTTATAATTCACTGCTTAAACACGATAATGATTCACTCTCTCTATCTCTTTATTATCTCCTGCTCTCTATCTCTTCATGTCTATAACTCTTATTTACCCAGTTCAAGAAACTACACGTGATAAGAATTCAACTTGTCTTTTCCTTGTGATCATATTACTTTAGAGACTTTAGTGTTCTCTCAGATCTACGTCCGCATCTATCGATCCTATTGTATATTTCAATAGCTTCATTTCTTGCCTGGGATTTTATTACATTTCTAGACTGGAATTTCTAGACTTCTAAGGTCAGTGTGACCTACTTGACTCTAACAATTGGTTGGATCATTTCAGTCATACCGGAAGTTCAAAACAACACATCATTTTTTTTAAGGTTGTATATTCCAAACAATAAGAAAAAAAATAAAAACAAATTAGGCTAAATGTATTGTAACATGTACTTGGTCTTAATCATAAACAACAAAACATTTATTATAAGTTTGGAGTTCTGTACAGGAAAATATTTTGTTAAAAGATGTTGTTGAGCACTCTCTGCCCAGCAGTCCTCTATTTATGTAGTTTTAGTTGTTGTTTTATTGTGTTGGCGTTGTATCGCTGAAGTCATTGAGATATTTCGCCTCCCCCTCTGAAATTTCTGATGTTTCCTAAAAGATTTCAATGAAACCAAAAACACCACTGTGCTAGAGAATAGTTACCGCAAATACAAATCTTAACGGCTATAAGAGTCAGAGAAGCGCACCAGTCGCGTTCAGCACTTGCGGCGGTGCGTAATTTCGGTGTCAGGTTCGTGATGTATGTGGCCCTTGTAGCTGTGGCGAGGACACACCCAGGGGTGCGGGGCGGTGCGGCGCAGACACAGGGCTCCAGAAGAAAAGATTTATTATTAATATTACTGAGAAACTTGGCCCGACGACAAGCCTATTACCGATATAAGATTAGTTCCCATGATGAATGCAAATAAGATAATGCAGATGTACTATAATCGCGTAAACAATTTGCAAAATACCCGCCGTTACACCAACTTTCAACTGTGTCGGAAAAATCCGGTTTTATACATTTCATAAATGTATTAGGTATAGTAAGACAAAAAAATCGTTTTTGGCTGGAAGGCAAGAAATGGGTCAAATGTTATTCTTTGTTTATTTGTTAAAACGTATGAAACAGAAATAGATTGATTCGACTTTGCGCATTAAGTCAACTATAGTTCAGGCGTATAGTTTTAACTAAGTTTGCAATAACATTTTATTTTTAACAATATTAATAAGGGCATGTCATTGCTCAGACCGGAAATCGTCATAACTCATTGTGTTATGTTACTACTTTTACACAACATTTTAGTGAAAAATTGTTTTTTTGTGCATAAATACAAAAGAATCAATGTGTTTTCAAAATTGTTAACACAGTAGAATTCTAAAACTGTTTTGTTTTTCCTTGCTAAGTCCAATAAGCTGCCTTAAATTAACCAAGAGTAAACATATAGCTGATAAGATACTTCCTTCTCAATATATCCACATTTACATTTTGACTCGCATCTTTATATTAAATTTGTCCACCTTAAAACCCCGGATATTTTTATTGATAGATTTCTGCCATTATATGACAAGGCCTATGGGGCTTGTCATTTCTAAAACCGGAAAACGTCATAGCTCAATGAGTAATTTTCTATTTTTAGATTACATTATAGCGAAACAATGTTTTGAAGCATAAAAAGCAGTCGAATCACTATGTTCTCAAAATTGTTATCATAGTAAAATTACGAAACTGTTTTTTCCTTTTTCAAGTCAAATAAGCTGTCTTGAAATGAAACAAAAGAATCAACAAATAGCTGATAAGATACTTTCCTTCTCAATATATCTACATTTACATATTGACTCGTATCTTTTACTAAATTTTTATGAAATTCATCCCCCAAAAAATACCCGTATATTTCCATTAATAGATTTTCGACATATTATGACCAGGCCTATATCTTTGTCACAGTAGCTTCAAACAACTTTAACGATGACGTATATTTTTATTAGATACAATCTGTTTGATTTTAAATATTTGTAAGAGCATTTTTATTTCAAACATTTGTTTGAACTTACTATACGAAGAACGTTCTTATTATCAAACTTGATGGTCAAAGTGGTCTTTTCTTTTTTTTTAGTTTGTCATCGATATAGAATATAGTAGACGATATTATTATAAAGCCGATATGAGTTCGACTATGCCGAGCGAGATGAAGGAAATGGTGGTGAATGGGAAAATCCAATGAGGCATGCACGAAGCCAGACGACCATATTGCTTTTTTTTATTGCGGGTAAATTCTTATCATATCGTCGGTCTAAGATTGCTCACGAAGTGCAAGTTGATATTTCTTAACACATAAACATAAAATAGTTCCCTTGCTGTTATTCATTTTCTTCGTCGTCAACAGTTGCTTTTTTTTGTGTCCCATAACCTTGTGGTCGTAGGGGGTTCTAATGTTTCCATTAGATCTTTCTCGGGGCTTGGTAGATCTGGCGGTGCCCATCTCCTCTCCAGATCAGCGGAAGATTTTTATTAGCAATAGTCAACAGTTAGGAACTTCTATAACCATTTTAAGATGTGTAATAAAACAATGCAAGCTGAAATTAGCTCATCTTACAAAAGTAAGTTTCACCCTGCTGTTTGCATACGTGATCTATCCTTATTATTTAAAAGACCGTGATCAAGAAGTTTTTGACGTACGGACCGTTCAAACTTCATGGAAACTTAACCATGTTGGTTTGCAATGAAAAGTCTCGTGGCTAAACACCTTCTTCAGCAGACAATATTTAAAAATTAAAAAACAAAAAGAAAGAAAATACTTGAATTTGAAAACGCACGCTTTACGTTAAAATCATATTTTCATTGTCTAAACCTATGTATGTGATCAAAACTAAAAATACGAAAATTAAATGTGTAATATCATTTTATTTTTTACATATCATTGACTAAACACATTGTCTATTATGTGACATTTGAAATTCAGCAATTTTTTAAAATTTCTCCAGCAACGTTTAATTTTTATATTTTAGTAATGAAAATGTGCATTAATCAATATCATCTCGTCGAGTTACGCCATATTCCTACATTGTCCTCTGTATCCCAGAATTGTGATAAATTGACTATCTATTTTACTTTGCTATGTATGACGCCGGGGAGTCAAAGTTTACACCAACGAATCCATTGTTTTCGGGAAAACCCTTTAGGTACTGAGATAATGAGTTTTGACGAGTAAGGTGCGACTGGGCGCGAAATCTTCTCGGGCGCATTTTTTGCAGGCGATTCCTCTCAGTTATTGTTTTGAGTCTCTGTTATAGGTTTATTGTTTGTTTCTGGTTTGTTCTTTTGTTTGTTTGTTGTTTGTTTGCTTTTTTAAAATGCACTGCGTTTATTTTCTAAGTTTCATCTAAAATATTTTATAAACTATGTACTTAGCATACACACTGAATTTTCGGTTATTGTTTAAATTTTAACAAACTTTTGTACAAAAAATAAGTCTTCATTAAGATTTTCCAGACCCCAAAATACAAAAATAAAATATCATTGCGGCGCGTGATGCCTTAGCACAAATAACTGGACTTCTTATAATCTTATAAGTAACAGACGTCCCCATCTATATCATAATATTTTCGCTCGCTATTTTTGTAGTCGGTAAAAAGTTTTCTAAAATTGTTTGTTTCGCAATTCACTAAAGAATTGTAAGTAAGCCTTAGAATTATTTTCTGAACGTTAAAATCATAAAGTCGGCTGTCCATTGAATGGCCTCCCCTTTCTTACAGCCCCGCCGGTGAAAGATATTGGAAACCACTCTGTCCATATTCGTCTCCGTCATCAATCTTCATAATCGAACGGTAACCCAATCACTTTCAATCTTTAGAGCGATTGATTTTTTCCCCTAAAAATGTCAGGGATTCCCAAAGTCTTATATCTGACAACACTTAAAGAATCAAACGTTAGAATATCTCGGAGAATAAAAGCTAATGGGAAATTTTAACGACGTAAATTTTGAGATCGGTACATCTGTGATCCGTCAAATTTTGAGTAAATTGAAAATCTAGTCCAGATAGCTGGATTAACTTCATAATTACATGAGGAAGCTGGATTCAATAGAATAAAAAAGGATATTTAGACCCCCAAAATATACTAATTTTAAGAATTAAATCCTAAAACAGGAAAATGATGAAGGAGAAAAAAGATTAAATGCAGGAAGCTAAACCATATATTACCCCCAAGGAAACAACTATAGACCATCTGAAAGCCTCTCTATATATACCGAATTTAAGGCCCTAAATTAAAGAACAGGTGAAGGGGGCTGTGCTACAGCCCAAGATCAAGGCCGCATGCTAACGAACAACTAAAGCGTCCATTCAACAGAGGAATAGAGTGGTCCGTACTCGTGTGGACCAACTTAAGGGTGCTTTTTAAAGACCTACTGGAGGCCCCTATGCTATAGATAACCTGAAGGGCAATATTACAGAAAAACTGCAGAGCCCTATACTTCTTAGTAACGGTGGTAAAGACTGGCTTATATTTACGTCATTAATTCTTCTTTCTGTTTTACTAAGGGCGATTTCGAGTCTTTAAGTAGTAGCCCAAGAGGAAGCCTAATAGCCACATACTAATTTTAATCAACACACAAAGAGAGAGAGAGAGATAGAGAGAGATACACACACTCTAACACATACACACGCACGTTAACGATTGTCACTTGTTCCTATCAGCCATCAAGTTCAATACTCAAGTGACAGTTGGGTGCCTTACATCGTTTTCTCAAACAGTGACAGTTGTTGGGTTTTTTTTACAGCTAATCTAGTACTGTCTTGGCTGTGAGGGTAAGGTCAGGTCCTTTAAGTCCTCCTAGGTTAATGGTTTTTTTTAAACAGTTTTAAAGTTGATACGTCACATTAAGAGTGGCATTGGGAGTTAAATCAAACTGTCTAGATCTGGCGGGTGCTTCAACTCAAGAAGATCGTAAGAGGCTGATTTAGGAATGAGTTAAATAAAAATTTAAAAAAGTAAAGAATTTCATTTTCACTTTTGGATTGTAAGAACTCCAAATATTAGCCCAGATTTAACCATTAAGAAAGACGCATAAATCTCAAGTGAAAATTCAATTTTCTTTACCGGCAAGTTTTATCAGCAGTGTCACCAGACCGTCTATTGAAACTATTTGTAACAAAAATATGATCGTTTACACCAGAATCTTAATGAAAGCTGTTTGTCACAAAATTGTGTGTTTTATTCATGATTTCCTATCATTTCCTTCCTTAAAATGAAAAATTTCTTTATTTTGAGTTTAAATATTTCAATACTGCTTTAAAAAGATTTCAGGGTTTTAGAGAAAAGGGGGGGGGGAAGAGAGATCAATTCCGCGATAGTTGAAAACTTGTTGATAGAAGATCTCTAGTGAACTATTGGTTTGTAAATCTTCTATGTTTTTTTAAGGGCTATGGTTGGGCTTGAAGTAGCCACAGACTCAAACACGCAACTGGTTTGTTCTGCAAGAAAAAAACAAGTAATAAAAACTCGAATGAGTATTTAAACGCAATTTCCAACAAACACTTTCAGATTTGTTTATTCAAGGTAAATACTTCTAGAGTCACACCAAGAATGTGTCAATATAATGCGCACGCGCCGCGCAACAACTAACATAAGCATTCACAAAGCGGGAAAACCCCATTAACTATCATTCTAGATTACATTAAAAGTCATTTCAAATCAATAATTCTGAAACTAAACAAAACATTGCTATCTACAAATTGCTGCTACAATTCCGGGAGTCGAAACAAAAGAGATTTTTTTAAAATTCCTTCTCCAACATTGTTGTAAATATTATTAGCTATCGTTTGGCGTTTGTTTGAACCCGATAGATGTTACGATTGGCGAGAATTTGACAAAATACTGAGATGTTTTCGGTTTGTTTGTTTTTTTTTCCAGGAAATTCAGGTAAACCTTTTCGGTAATTTTTTTTTGGCCCGTGCACATCCTTGGGACCTCCTTAACATAAATGCAAAAAACCCTGGTATGTTTCAGGAGGAGTTGCTGTTCAAAGCTCAAAAAGACGGGCCAGACATTTTAAATATATAAACGCAATTCCCAAGAGAAATTGCGTAAAAAAACACTGTAAGATTGTTACATGAATTATGTCTATGAACGACGTAAAAAAGCCATGTTCAAACGTTCCTCTGAAAACTAGCCAGGTCCACGCCGGATGTCATTAGCCGCGGTGAAACGTGTCGAGAGTCAAGAGTTTTAGCACAAACATGAAATACATTTTTTCAAAACGTGTTCACTGTTTTCTAAATAAAATTCAAATTGCATATCCCTGTAATCACTCCATTGTCAAAAGTTCAACTTTACCCGTCCATCAAGGACAGAAAACGTCGATTTTTTTCCCCATGCTGGCATCACACCCGACAAGGCCGAGTTTAACAGAATGTGAAATGACATTGACAAATGTTACTGTAATGTGTATTTGAAACATAATTAAATGTTACTGTTATATATATTTTAAACAAAGTCAAATGTTACTGTTATGGATATTTTAAACATAGTTAAATGTTACTGTTATGTATCTTTTAAAAGTAGTCATATGTTACTGCGAAGTGTCTTTTGAACATAGTAAATTGTTGCTGTTATGTTTCTATATGTACGTATGGCATCTTTCCGTGACCGAAAGACGATAGATTTATTTTTTAATTTTTTTTTGCAGCTCTTGGTGTGGCTGCTGAGACCAATCCTTGTGTGGCAGTCTCTTCTGCATGTCACACACACGAATGTTGTTGGGCAGTGTTGTCTGGCCTTTCACCTCGCCCTTATTTTAACAGCTTCTGCCTTGGATTGTTCCTCGGCTTTTAGTGATCCTTCTTTTACTATAGTCCACTACTTAGACCTATCCTGTAGACCCCTCAGCCGCCGCCGCGCGCCGAATACGCCGCAAAATTTTCGTCCGCCGAAAATCCGCCGGAAAATATGCGGCACGCCGCATTAGCCGCCGTATTTTGTCCGCCGAAAAATTAACGAGCCGCCGTAACGTAAATTTTGTTTTCTTAAGATTAATTGCGTTCCGTTTTAAGATCGAATGAATTTTTAGAATAACCGTCGCCGAAAGTGTGACAAAAAATGAATTATTTGTACAGTTTTTTTTAAAACCTAAATAATCAATAAAATCATTGATACAGTTCTTGCAAGTTATCTTTTTCTTACAATCTTAATTTATAAAATACTAATTAAAATACAAATCAATAAGTTAATTAATTTAAGTTATCTTAAAGCTTTGTCGTAAATAGGCGATTTAATATTGCTTAATTTTGGCTCTACGATCTCCGACTATATGTTTCTACTAAATTAACTGTTTTAATTAACTAGTTACTAGTTTAGTCAATAACTGATGATTTTTAAGGGTTATCCTGAAGTTTTAGCACGTACATTTTTTTTGCTGCGCATTTTAAATTTCTCGGGATAACTTTCATTTTTAATTTATTAAATGCATTTATATATGTTATATTTTAGTTATTATAGCGCTAATTTGTAAGACTTTTAAATTTATAAGGCTTTTTCGGCCCTTGGCGCTACATAATCGGAGTAGGATACATCAATTTTGTTTATCTAGCACCTTGTTAGCTAGATTTTTTTTGAACTGGAACGACCCATGCTAAAATAAATTTATTGTCTGAAGATGTTTTTTAAAAAAAGTTTCATTCATCTATTTTAAGATTCTTAGAAGATCAATAAATATTTAAATGAAAATTTCATTTTTTATTTCCTTACTAGATGTTTGATTCTTTTTTCTTTGTTTGTAAGTGAGAAAATTTGCTTGGCCTCTTGCTGTGACGACCCAGCAAGTAGGGTGCTAGATAAACAAAATGGATGTATCCTACTCTACTTTGATCATGTAGCGTCAGGGGCCGAAAACAGCCTTACAAATTAAAAAGCCTTACAAATTAGCGCTATAATAGCTAAAATATAACATATATAAATGCATTTAATAAATTAAAAACGAAAGTTCTCACGAGAAAATTAAAATTCGCAGTGAAATAATATACGTGCTAAGACTGCAGGATTACCTTTTTACGTTACACCATTTCTAATGTAACAATTCTTTATGACTATTTAATGATTTTAGGTGAACTCAAATGTCATCAAATGTTATGTAAACCGGGAAGAGAGGCAGTTCTTTAAAAACCTACAAGTAAAACCTAAACCGCCTAGCCCACATGGAAATTCGAAAGCACAATGCTGGAAATATGTTGGTTGTCTGTTCTCTGCTGATGGGAGAAATGTAGTCGAAGATCGAGTTTATTGTCAGCTGTGTCTCACTGCTCAGCAGTCATTGGGTGACAAGTAGGGTCACATTTCAAAAGTAACCAATATTGCCGCAATTACATCAAGTGGCAATTTGAATCTTCACTTCAGTGTCAAGCACAATGTGTCAGTACAAAGTCAAGAAAAGTCAATGCAATTTTGGGATATTTCCATTAGTATGGAGAAGGCAACAGTCAATGTCAGGCAACAGTCAATGTCAGGCAACAGTCAATGTCAGGTAACAGTCAATGTCAGGCAACAGTCAATGTCAGGCAACAGTCAATGTCAGGTAACAGTCAATGTCAGGCAACAGTCAATGTCAGGTAACAGTCAATGTCAGGTAACAGTCAATGTCAGGCAACAGTCAATGTCAGGTAACAGTCAATGTCAGGCAACAGTCAATGTCAGGTAACATTCAATGTCAGGCAACAGTCAATGTCAGGTAACAGTCAATGTCAGGCAACAGTCAATGTCAGGCAACAGTCAATGTCAGGCAACAGTCAATGTCAGGCAACAGTCAATGTCAGGCAACAGTCAATGTCAGGCAACAGTCAATGTCAGGCAACAGTCAATGTCAGGCAACAGCCAATGTCAGGCAACAGTCAATGTCAGGCAACAGTCAATGTCAGGTAACAGTCAATGTCAGGCAACAGTCAATGTCAGGTAACAGTCCAAGTCAGGCAACAGTCAATGTCAGGTAACAGTCAATGTCAGGCAACAGTCAATGTCAGGTAACAGTCAATGTCAGGCAACAGTCAATGTCAGGCAACAGTCAATGTCAGGCAACAGTCAATGTCAGGCAACAGTCAATGTCAGGCAACAGTCAATGTCAGGCAACAGTCAATGTCAGGTAACAGTCAATGTCAGGCAACAGTCAATGTCAGGCAACAGTCAATGTCAGGCAACAGTCAATGTCAGGCAACAGTCAATGTCAGGTAACAGTCAATGTCAGGCAACAGTCAATGTCAGGTAACAGTCAATGTCAGGCAACAGTCAATGTCAGGTAACAGTCAATGTCAGGCAACAGTCAATGTCAGGCAACAGTCAATGTCAGGTAACAGTCAATGTCAGGCAACAGTCAATGTCAGGCAACAGTCAATGTCAGGCAACAGTCAATGTCAGGTTACATCAAGTCGTGAACTGACAAGAGATATCGTTATCTGGTTCTTTAGAGACTTGCTCGCCTTTGAAAATGTGGCTAAAGATGGTTTTGTTGACTTCTTCAAAATTAATTGCCCATCTCTCAACATACCGGCACCTGTAACACTTGCTGGAACATCCATGGATGGTGTTTACGAATATTTTGCTGCAAATGTCAATTTACGGAGAAATCCGGCTAATCCGGATATCAGCCGAAAAATTGTGTCAGCCAGCCGAAATGTTAAAAAGAAAACGGCTGGTAGGTCTACCTATCCTCTGCCCGATTTTCCCAGTTTTGTGTGTCGATGTTGGCTGCTTTCATGTCTTTTATGTATATATCTATGTTTCTATAAGAAATAGCCAAATGTTACTGTTATATATCTTTAAGATATAGTCAAATTTTACTGTGTTTCTATCTATAAGACATTGTAAAATGTTACTCTTATGTATAACAAGAAATATACCCGCACTTTGTAGCGGGAGTGTGCTGAACCTTTTCACCAGTATGAGTTGCTGGTTATTACATTTTTTGCCTAGTTATTTATCAGATTTATCTATTACCAACTATTTTGATAATAGTGCCCGTAAAAAAGGCAACTGCTTTGTACCACTCAGCTCTATTTAAGATGCGAACACGAAAATGTGCGCCCCTTAATTTGACAATAAAAGATTTTTGAAAGCGCACTGCTCAAAATAAAGTATTGAAAAAAATAATACCGCACCAAAATGAGCTCGTTTTGAATGTCCGCATGAAGCTGTTCAATATCGAAATGATATTTAATATTTCTCTCTTTGTCTCAACATTTTCTGGTCTTTTAATTGATGGCTTTCGGGCAAAAGGACAATTACAAAAGATACACGTAAACCACCTGCAGGTTAAAATGAACCGTCCTGCCAAATTTGGTCCCTGTCCGTCATTTGGTTTTTCCGTGATTGTGGAACTTACAGTCGAAAAGTGAAACATGCAAACTACAAACACACATACAAACATACAAACACCAACTGAGCTTTATATATTGTATATATAAGACATAGGCAAATGTTACTGTGATGTGTCTTTTAAACATACTCAAATGTTACTGCCATCTCTCCATAAGACATAGATGTTACAGAGATGTCAAATGTTACTTTGATATACCTGTAAGCCATAGGTGTTACAGAAATTTCAAATGTTACACTGATGTATCTATAAGACCTATCCTTATGTTACAAAGAAGTTAAAGGTACCTGATACAAGTTAGCTGTCAACGTTTAAAACACATGAGTGTTTAGACCCATGAATGTTGTCGGTTATACTTGTCACGTTACAAAACGGTGATTGCCAGGCTTCATAGCACATTTGTCCCGGATGTGCATTCGAGTTTGTTTTTTACAGTTTATTCCAGAACTTAAGTGCAGCTCATTTAGCTAAGCTCCTGGAACACTCGGGATTAACAGATTTTAATGATTAGTTTCACTTCTTGTCTCCTCGAGTCGACTTCGAATTTTTAATGATGCCCCAACTCGGTATAAAATCCCTCGACCTTGCCTCGTGGATCTCACAATCGCCGCTCGACGGTGCTCATCGCTAATAAAGACGTTTGGAGAGGACAGGAGTGGGTTGCAGAAGTGGGGAGGAATATAATATCGGAGGAGATTCCCTTGGGGCGTAATCTTCTTACCCGTTTCATAATAGGAGGGGGGGGTGATATTGAGCGGTGCAGACGTGACGCGTTCTCCTTTAGCAGCAGACGACTTATGCCGACGCAGAGTAACCAAGTGCTAGAGCGTGCTTTCTATGCAGATGAACGGGGCGTTGGGGTGGGGTTGGCGGGGAGTCACTGAAAGGAGTTTGAGTCATGACGTCATTTTTTAAAAAACACAAATTATTTCATAGTTTCTCAACTTTTTTTAACGCAATTTCACTTGGGAATGTCTGTGCACTGTTCGAGCTTGCACATGCAACTCCTCATGAACCATGCCAGATAGAGGGTTCGGGTCTTTTGCAAATATGCTAAGAAGGTCTCAATGATGTGCAACGGCCCAAAAAAATACCGAAAAGATTTACTGAATTTCATGGAAAATTAAAAAAAGCCGAAAAAATATCAGTATTTTGTCAATTTCTCGCCAAACATAACATATATTTGGAGTCGTTCGATCCCGTAATTTCAGCAGCAATTTGTATAAAGCTGTTGTTTTGTTTAATATCAATTATTTATTTTTTTGAAATGACTTTTAATGTAATCTAGAATGATAGTTAATGGGGGTTTCCCGCCTAGTAAATGCTAATGTTAGAATCGTGTGTGGTGCGCATTATATTGACATATTCTTGGTGTGACGCAGCGTAAGGGGATATGACGTCATATTTGGTTTAGTTTCAGAATTACTTATTTGAATCGACTTTTATTGCAATCTAGAATGATTTCCATTAAAAAAAAATAATTGGAAATCTTTTGTTTGAAATTGCGTTTAAATACTCATTCGAGTTTTTATTACGCGTTTCTCTTTTATTTTACAAATACAATTTTTTTAGCACTTCAACGTCCAGATTTTTAAAAAAATAATTTCGTTTTTACGTTTTTCATTTCAGAGCTAAATAAATTATGTTTAAAAAAGCAAGTGTCAATGTCTCTACCAGGTGCGCGCTCCTGTCACCATCATTGTACTAAAATTAATTTTAACTTTCCAAAAATGCGCCAAGTTTGAATGTGAAACCGTCCATTGTAGCGTTCATTGCCCTTGCAACGTCTTAACTTAAATACGATGGAATAAATTTTAAGTAGGGGAGTGGCCAGCACGGAACTATACAAATATTTCTGTGGCTTGCGACCCATTTGAAGTATCCGACATGGGCGGTAGGGGGGGTAGAATATCACTGATTTGATTGTTTACAGACGGGATTTCGCCTTTCTTGCCATGACTAGTGTCATGTTTTCGGAGCTCCAGTGACACCCTTCGACCCGGGAACAAATTTTTTTCCCAACATGGAGATTCGAACCCATGAGCCTCGGTACGCCAGCAAGCGCACCATGCCCGACAAGTTGTAGCAGATGTCTCCTTCGGCCATTTGGTATACATGTTTGTTTTCTATCAGCTTACTGCAAATATGCGTATAATCGTTTTAGAGCAGTGCTTCTCAAAGTGGTGGTCCGTGGACCGGTGCTGGTCCGTGGGCCATCCGATGCCTGTCCGCAGAAGTGACCAAGAAAGGAAATTACACTACCAAGTCAGTACAGGGAAAATAGTTCACCGGTCACTGGTGCAATGGAAAAAATTCCTGCTGGTCCGCAATACTAAAAAGTTTGAGAAGCACTGTTTTAGAGGACACCATAGACTTAAACAAAACATAATTTAAAATTGTAACTTATATTTCATCGCCACGTGTCTTGATCCTGATGTCTAGAGTCTAAAGTCGGTTTTCCATTAGATTAGACACAGTTCAGACGATATATATTACATAATAGTTGCTTACTACTAGGAAAGTTATTTCAAATATTTAAATAACCTGCAATTTATTTCTTTACATCAACAGGCTGAAGTTTTTTTACATAGAAAGTTTCTTAACTAGATGATAACTTCAGTTGTTTTTTTACTAAAGAAAATATTTTGTTTCTATTCAAGTTTATTTTCTTTTTTTAAATTTCGAAATTATCAAATATAATTATATTATTATTTGAACACTTTTTAAAAAACAATTGGCATTCAAATGTCAATTGTCTTCTCGCTTTGATAATGTTTTGTTCCAGCCGACAGATTTTACGAAATTCAATCCCGGAAGATTCTCTACACGGTATCTTGAAAACAGACATCATTGAACTGTATAAAATATAGTCACGAGTCTAACGTGTCCTGGATCGATGATCCCCTCGTTTGCTCCTCGGCTCTCGATTCCTCGCTACGAAAGCCGGGGGCTGCTCTAACGCAGTGTAATCTCGCGCCGACCTCTCTAAGACGACCGCCGTCTCGTGGCTCTGAAGGGGAGGTGACCGTCACACGGAGGCTGCTCTCTATTCTGGATGGATCTCTGATAGTCGATATGTCAATAGACTTAACCGCCGGCAAGTGGCCGGTATACGCAGGTTTGTTGACCCATAAAGTGGACACAAGCTGCTTTCTCGGTGGTACTCCATCCAGCGTCACTTCCGGCCTGTCTTGTCAGCCATTTCTCTGGGTTTTTTTTTGTATCCCCGCTGAATAGGTTTTAAATTTAAAGAACTCTGGCCTCTCGCTGTCTCAGAACGAGCTGACTGCGAGGGAGTTAGTACAACATGATCACACTTGTGGCATGTGGTCATTGATTACGCTTTGTTTGTTTGAGCCGACGCCCTTTTCAAGTTGGTCCACGGCCGTACGGTCAAACAGTTTGAAACAAATAAACACCAATAACGAGACACTTTGCCAAAAATTTGCTACACACGAACTTGGAATTAATAATAACGAGACACTTTGCCGAAAAGTGGCTACTCATAAAGTTAGAATTAATAATAACGAGACGCTTTGCCAAAAAGTGGCTACTCAAGAACTTGGAATATATTATATATTTACGCTCAATTATCACTGCCGCCTAACGCTGAGGGAAATCACTCTGCTTTTTTTAAATTTTGCGTTGTAAGCAGTGCTGATTGACTAAAATAGTTATTTTTTGGTGCAGTAATTTGGTGCGCTGCTTTCTAAAATTAGTTTAAAAATCGTGTGGTGATTAGCACTGTAAAAATTATTATATAAATGCTTTGTTTAATTTTCAGGAATGGGCGCCTTAGGCGCCCTACAACCTCAATTTAAAATTACATTGTGTACATTTAAGGTAGTTTAATATTACTTAGCTATTATACAAAGACGAGTTTGTTGGGCTTTTGAAAAAAGTGGGCGCCGTAGGCGCCCTAAATAAAAAGGGTGCCGCAGTATAACCTATATTATATACATACTTTGTTAACATTTTAGGAATATTTCGTATTTATCATACAAGGTTAAGTTACTTGGGCTTTTAACATAAAAAATAAAAAATTTAAAAAAAAATATTATAAAATACTTTGTGTACATTTAAGAAATTTTAATAATACGTATTTATCATACAAGGACAAGTTAGTTGGGCTTTTGAAAAAGGTGGGCGCCGTAGGCGCCCATAAAAAAAGAGTGGGGCGCCGCAGGCGCCACGGCGCTGCAGCACAAACTAGTTAATGATAACGAGACACTTTGCTAAAAAGTGGCTACTTATAAAGTTAGAATTAATAATAACGAGACACTTTGCCAAAATGTGGCTACTCAAGAACGTGTAATTAATGATAATGAGACACTTTGCTAAAAAGTGGCTACTTATAAAGCTAGAATTAATAATAACGAGACGCTTTGCCTAAAAGTGGCTACTCAAGAACTTGGAATTAATAATAACGAGACACTTTGCCAAAAAGTGGCTGCTCATGAACATATAATTAAAATTTCTTTTTTTTTCTTCAATATTCCGTTTCGTTACTAAGGCTATTATGTTTCATTGAATAATTAAATTAGTTAAATACTATTAAAAGGGTAATTCCTAAACATTTGATACCATTAACAGACATCAACAATGGACGCTAAACAATTGAACTATCTTACAAAAAGCTCATTACTTTTATTTCACCTCTGTTTTCTTTTTTTCTTTGATTTTTTAAAAAATTTAATACAATACATATCCTAAATTTAAAGAAACGAAAAAAAAAGAATTTTTGTACACTCCGCTGGCACCACGTGACATCAAAGTTACTTTAAAACCTTCATCAGCAGCGTTTATACCCCCCCTCCACCGCACGCACACACACACACACACACACACACACACACACACACTCTCCCGCGCAGTATACGAAACAATTACAGTTATGACGAATATGAAATAATGTTGGACGTGTTATGCTTGAACGTGGAACATGAGAATACATGAAATTCCAGAAAGAACGAAGAGGATATTTTCAATCCAAGTGGAGGGAATTTTATATGCGGGAGTTGAGAGTATTCATTGAAAAAAATTCCCTTTTTCTTTTCCTGGTTACGCTAGTGTATTTTTTCTCGCGTTTCCAGTATTTAAAGCAATTTTTTTGTGTGGCTTTTTCAACATCCATATTTTGGAAAAAAAAGCTAGTCCATTCATTTTATTCTTAAATTATGGTTGAATTTTACCCTATAACTCAGCCGATTCCGTGCAGACGTCTTGCTGATGCGCCAGTGACGCATTGCTGACACGCCGCTGAAACAAGAATGACTTAAAGCCTTCACCCCGCTGACTCCGTAAATATATTTGTGACTCTACTGATACATTACTTATACATCTGTAACAAAACAAAGTAAATGATACATTACTTATACATCTGTAACAAAACAAAGTAAATTGACGTTAAAAATGATTTCCGAGTAAGTGCCCTTCAAGCAATGGCGGCCAGTAAAATGAAAATAAAGAAAGAAAGACTTTAGAAAAATATATTTTTATAAATTGTACATTTGGATAAATTATTTTATGTTGGTTATGATTCCTGTTAGTGCTTACGAGACACTCAGTAAGCCACGAACATCTTTGGTGTACGCCTCTGAGATATTTTGATATTTCTACACCTCATTTGTTCACTTCAGATTTAATCAATGAAACTGTCAAATTTCTTTAAACTGTTATACATGTTACCGATTAAACCCACTTGTGAAGTGGTTAAGATATCATTCAATACAGATTCGAGTAGCTCTGACCGGCTAATTTACGACAGCTCTTCTTTGACCAACTGACCGACATGTCTAGACTGTGGAGGATAATGAATTTCGGGCAGTGTGGTTTATATTTTTACTGTAAGATTTAATCCCTCGCCCTCAACTTGTTTTCATATCAGTTATACCCTCGCTCCTTTCTCGAATTTAAGCAATTTATTCACGAGTATTCACAAGTTACAGTAGACTGCAACCAACACCTCACAGTCTAACGCGCACCGCAGTTAGACGACCAAATTATGGACAACTGTCGGCGCGGTACAATGGAGACTGATCTCAGCAAATTCAATTACAGACCAACTCTCCAGGGACCAATTTGATGTCTAAACTCGTTGTTTATGGCCGAATGGGAAAGTTTAGGGTTTGTAACGTTTGATCTAAGTCTGACCACAGCAGGTCTCCGATGTAAGCACTTAAATAACAAGTTTCTCATGTTTTGTGACCACAGCAGGTCTCCGATGTAAGCACTTACATAACAAGGTTCTCATATTGTTGGTCTGACCACACTAGGTCTCCGATGTAAGCACTTACATAACAAGATTCTCATATTGTTGGTCTGACCACAGTAGGTCTCCGATGTAAGCACTTACATAACAAGGTTCTCGTGTTGTTAATCTGACCACAGCAGGTCTCCGATGTAAGCACTGTCATAATAAGGTTCTCATGTTGTTGTTTTTTGTTGGGTTTTTTCAGGTCATCTAAAAATCAAAGTATGTATGTATGTATGTATGTATGTATGTATGTATGTATGATGTATGTATGTATGTATGTATGTATGTATGTATGTATGTATGTATGTATGTATGTATGTATGTATGTATGTATGTATGTATGTATGTATGTATGTATGTATGTATGTATGTATGTATGTATGTATGTATGTATGTATGTATGTATGTATGTATGTATGTATGTATGTATGTATGTATGTATGTATGTATGTATGTATGTATGTATGTATGTATGTATGTATGTATGTATGTATGTATGTATGTATGTATGTATGTATGTATGTATGTATGTATGTATGTATGTATGTATGTATGTATGTATGTATGTATGTATGTATGTATGTATGTATGTATGTATGTATGTATGTATGTATGTATGTATGTATGTATGTATGTATGTATGTATGTATGTATGTATGTATGTATGTATGTATGTATGTATGTATGTATGTATGTATGTATGTATGTATGTATGATGTATGTATGTATGTATGTATGTATGTATGTATGTATGTATGTATGTATGTATGTATGTATGTATGTATGTATGTATGTATGTATGTATGTATGTATGTATGTATGTATGTATGTATGTATGTATGTATGTATGTATGTATGTATGTATGTATGTATGTATGTATGTATGTATGTATGTATGTATGTATGTATGTATGTATGTATGTATGTATGTATGTATGTATGTATGTATGTATGTATGTATGTATGTATGTATGTATGTATGTATGTATGTATGTATGTATGTATGTATGATGTATGTATGTATGTATGTATGTATGTATGATGTATGTATGTATGATGTATGTATGTATGATGTATGTATGTATGTATGTCCTTTATAGCTAACTAAACCAGTCATCAGAACGCCATGAAACTTTTGGAGACTTTTGAGTACGCTCCTGAATGGTCACTGGCTACGTTTTGCAAATTTAGCACTTATTGGGCGCCGGGGGCCCAATATATGATTTTTTCTTATATGAGCTAAGTAAAAATTAGTTTATGCATTATCTATTAGGTAAATTGATGGATCTTAACCAAACTTTGTATATAACAACTTGGTAGCAAATATTGAAATACTATAGGGCACTAATTTCCTAATGTCCATTTCTTCGGAGCTGGGGGCCTAAAAATGTATTTTTTCATTAATTTTTAAGATTTTATTCCCCATTCCATTGTTAAAGATCTTGAGAAATATAAATAAATATATCCTCTATGAAATTGATTGAAATAAACAGGTGTTTTGAATTTGACATCTTGCACTAAATTGGCACTGGGGCCCTTTATTGTCATTTTTGCTTATACGAGCTATATAAAAATTAGTTTATGCGTTAGCTACTGAGTAAATGAATGGATCTTAACCAAACTTTGTATATAAAAACTTGGTAGCCCATATTAAAATAAAAAAGAGCACTGCTCGTCTAATGTCCAACTGTTAAGGGCCGGGGGCCTAAAATGTATTTTTTTCGTATATGTTTGAGATGTTATTTGCCATTCTATTTTTAACGGTCTTGAGAAATATATCCATGATGAAACTAAATTAAAATGAACAGCATTTTGAAATTTACATCTTAGATCGATTGGGCCGTGGGCCCCAAATGTCTTTTTTTTTGTTGTATACTCTAAGATATTATTTCCCACTCAGTTTTAACGAACTTGAGAAATATATAAATGATGAAACTGAATTTAAATGAACAGGTTTTCAAAATGTACATCTTGAACTGAATGGGCCGGGCCCCTTAGTGTATTTTTCATTATATTAGCTACATAAAAATTAGTTTAAGTGTTAGATAATGAGAAAATAACTGGATTTTGACCAAACTCGGTATATAAAAACATAAGAGGCTATATTAAATTACTATAGGGCACTGAACTCCTAATGTCGATTTCCTCGGGGCTGAAATGTGTTTTTTTACTAAACTTTTTATATTGTAGTCCCCATACAATTTTAAACGATATTGAGAAAAATAGATAAATATATTTATTAGGGCTGCGGAAATTAACGATTAATTTCTCTATTAATCGTTTAAACTTTTTAACGATTAAATTATTTTTAACGATTAATCGACCTATCACTTACAAATTATTGGAAGTCAAAAATTAAAAGAAAATAATACAAAATAAAGGCCGATAAATAACAAATTTCCTGACGATTACACGCACATTTTGGTTTTAAACTATTGACTGACGGGAATGTTCAAAATGTAGATAAAGTTTGCCTACCATAGTTCTAATACTTCACCTACTTATCAAACCAAATGAAAATCGTATTAAGTTAATGGCAGTAATGGAGTCTGATCCAGAGACAGAAAATGACGACAGCTCCTCGTCTGATGATTTAATGCGTTAAAAAATGGAGCTGAAAGTTCCTGAATCCATTAACCTTCTACAATGGTGGGAACTTAATGAACGCCGATGTCCGATAATGTTATTCCTTGCCAAAACCGTTTTGTGCATATCAGTTACCTCAGTTCCTTGTGAATTATTAATCAGCTCGGCTGGTTGTGTTTTCAATTAAACCCGCTCATCACTTGAACCAAATAATGTCAACACACTTGTCTTTTTGCATAGTTGGTTAAAAGATGAGATATAAAGGAGACATTCCAGTGTTATTTAGATTTTCATCAAGAACGTTTAATAAGTGTTACTTGTGACGTCATAAATTTTAATTTTTGGCTTTAATCAAAATTAATGATTAATTAATCTTTAATTTTTCAAAAGTAAAAGGATTCAATTTAAATTAATCGTTAACAGGCCTAATATTTATATATTTATTATGAAATTGATTGAAATAAACAGGTTTTCGAACTTCATACGTTAAACTGATGGGCCCGGAGACTCTTGATGTAATTCCTTTTAACTAAATGTATTCCTTTTTACTGAGAATGTTTTAACGCACGATGGGTCTGCCAGGGTTACATAAGACCAAACGGTTCTTCTAGAAAATATATCGGCTTTTTATTTATTTATTATTTTGACGAGACATTAGTTCAACCTATACACGTATTTTGCATGGACAACAAATCGTGTTTCTTGTGTACATGGGCCAGAGATTCAGCCTGTATCTCCCAGAGTCCCTTTAAGCTTGTCTCATCGTAGTATCGCTCCTGAAGGGATTAAAGGGAAAACCCGAAGAGGTCGTTCCTCTATCCGCTATCCGAATGGCCTGACGTGGACCCGGTGATGAAAGTAGCGAAAGTAGGTCATTGTTAAAATATCCGCCCCTGTTTGTCCAAGGAGAATCACTTCTCCTTAAACCACCGTTTGATGTTTAAGTTACTCCACTCCCCCCCCCCTTCCCTGACCTAATTGGTTTGTAAAATTTGAGCCACGTGTTGCAGTAACTCAAACGAAACATTAGCGAGGATGGTACTGTATACCAAGGCGCGGGGAAAGCGAAGGCGTCGGGTAAGATTCTAGACCCGGTGTTGGAATTTGGAAGTATGTGGGGTGAAGCGTTGAAAGGGGAGATGGTGCAGCTAATGACAAAGGGACGAGTTGTTCTCGAGACGTAGTGGACCAATGGTAGAGCTGTGTTTCTGGCATCAAGAGCTACTGCTGGGTCAACTCACGTTGGTGAGTGGTTGTGCCGGACGGGTGGGGCAAGGTGAGGTGAGAGTGGCAACAACAAGTCAACCACTAATGAATTCGTCTCGGCAATTTGAGAAAACAAAAAAAAACACGACCAGTGTTAAATAGCGATCGAAAATTGTTTTCTTTATTCAGCCGCGGTTCTCACGATTTTGCCTTTCAAGTAGACCTTATAGCTAATTCGCAAAGTTTTTACAAACATATTTTTGATTCCAAACAAACTTTTGAAATCTGGAATCGCTCCATCTTTTCATCAACATTGTATTATTGATAGTTAAAAATTATGTTCAACCTACACGCCATCGCTACTTGTAGTGATCGCTACTGAACATTTAATTACGCATGTTAGTATAACGTATGATAACTTCCCCCTTGTACTTTGTACTTCTCCTGGGGTGATGAACATAAAATCTATATCTCTAATGAGTTGGGTCCAGAAAGAAGTGGCTTCCGGGACATTCAAAATGAAACGGCAACGCATACGTTTTGTGGTAAAGTGGGTTTTTGGAACAAGTGGTTTTTGTAGATTGGTACGTTTATGAGAGGTATCATTTTAAGATAGTAAAATATGGTGGATTTGAGGTGGGTGGTTGCCTGGTTAACAAAAAATCAAATTGCTATTTACTCCTTGTGCTGTCACATTTAGAAGTACTGTTATATTGACTTTAAGAAGTACTGTTATATTGACTTTAAGAAGTAGAGTACTTGTGGCTTTAAGAAGTACTGTTATATTGACTTTAAGAAGTACTGTACTTGTGGCGTTTAAAAATACTGTTATATTGACGTTTAGAAGTACTGAAATCTTCAGGCTTAGAAGTACTGTTATTTTAAAGTTTAAATGTACTGTTACATAATTAGAAGTGCTGTTCTGGTGCCAAATATAGGAACCTGCTTGGGTTCACTGAGTCTCATAATGGGCAAAAATCCGTGTTATGCGTACTCACCACTTAATGTTCAACATAATTTACATCAACAACAAAAAATTACGTAAAGTATTGGCCATCTGTCACTTATGAATATGTTTCAATTCTCACTAGCCTCTACACCTTCCGATGATTGACGACTTGTGCTCTTGGGCAAGTTGAATTGTTGAGAAAGAAAACTATCGCTTATTTGGATAATGACGTCATTAATGTGGGGGATTCTCTTTCTTAAGAATTCGAAATCTATTTCCCCTTGCTGGCATAAAGAAAAAAAATATTTATTACAAAAATATAGATATTAATAATAAAAAATTAAAATTAAAAAAACATGATCCTGATAGGATTAGTTCGTGGAGGAATAAAAACATTGATTTTTCAAATTCAAAAGAACGGAATGTGTTTGTTCAATGGAATGTTCACTGTCCGATCCTTTGTAGTTGTAGTTGTCGTGTATTGAATGACAATATCAAAAATTTGATGAATGTACTATAATGTTGTAGACGATACAATGGTTAAAAAGACGAGAAAATCGTTTGTATGACGTTGCCATTAAGTGGGTCACTATACCATTGAGTGGGTCACAATATCATTGA
This sequence comes from Ampullaceana balthica, assembly GCA_944989445.1. Classification (NCBI taxonomy): domain Eukaryota; kingdom Metazoa; phylum Mollusca; class Gastropoda; family Lymnaeidae; genus Ampullaceana; species Ampullaceana balthica. The sequence continues at coordinate 425,533 of CALYLW010000925.1, forward strand.
GTGGGTCACAATATCATTGAGTGGGTCACAATATCATTGAGTGGGTCACAATATCATTGAGTGGGTCACAATACCATTGAGTGGGTCACAATACCATTGAGTGGGTCACAATATCATTGAGTGGGTCACAATATCATTGAGTGGGTCACAATATCATTGAGTGGGTCACAATATCATTGAGTGGGTCACAATATCATTGAGTGGGTCACAATATCATTGAGTGGGTCACAATACCATTGAGTGGGTTACGATATCATTGAGTAGTTTACGATATCATTGAGTGGGTTACGATATCATTTAGTGGGTCACGATATCATTGAGTGGGTTACGATATCATTGAGTGGGTCACAATATCATTGAGTGGGTTACAATATCATTGAGTGGGTTACGATACCATTGAGTGGGTTACAATATCATTGAGTGGGTTACGATACCATTGAGTGGGTTACAATATCATTGAGTGGGTTACAATATCATTGAGTGGGTTACAATATCATTGAGTGGGTTACGATACCATTGAGTGGGTTACAATATCATTGAGTGGGTTACGATACCATTGAGTGGGTCACGATATCATTGAGTGGGTTACGATATCATTGAGTGGGTTACGATATCATTTAGTGGGTTAAGATATCATTGAGTGGGTTACAATATCATTGAGTGGGTTACAATAACATTGAGTGGGTTACGATACCATTGAGTGGGTCACGATATCATTGAGTGGGTTACGATATCATTGAGTGGGTTACGATATCATTTAGTGGGTCACTATACCATTGAGTGGGTCACAATACCATTGAGTGGGTCACAATATCATTGAGTGGGTTACAATATCATTGAGTGGGTTACGATACCATTGAGTGGGTCACAATATCATTGAGTGGGTTACAATATCATTGAGTGGGTTACGATACCATTGAGTGGGTTACGATACCATTGAGTGGGTTACGATACCATTGAGTGGGTTACGATACCATTGAGTGGGTTACGATATCATTGAGTGGGTTACGATATCATTGAGTGGGTTACGATATCATTGAGTGGGTTACGATACCATTGAGTGGGTTACGATAACATTGAGTGGGTTACGATATCATTGAGTGGATTACGATACCATTGAGTGGGTTACGATACCATTGAGTGGGTTACGATATCATTGAGTGGGTTACGATATCATTGAGTGGGTTACTATATCATTGAGTGGGTTACGATACCATTGAGTGGGTTACGATACCATTGAGTGGGTTACGATATCATTGAGTGGGTTACGATATCATTGAGTGGGTTAGGATATCATTGAGTGGGTCAAAATACCATTGAGTGGGTTACGATATCATTGAGTGGGTTACGATATCATTGAGTGTGTCACTATACCATTGAGTGGGTCACAATATCATTGAGTGGGTCACAACATCATTGAGTGGGTTACGATATCATTGAGTGGGTCACAATATCATTGAGTGGGTCACAATATCATTGAGTGGGTTACGATATCATTGAGTGGGTTACGATATCATTGAGTGTGTCACTATACCATTGAGTGGGTCACAATATCATTGAGTGGGTCACAATATCATTGAGTGGGTTACGATATCATGAGTGGGTTACGATATCATTGAGTGTGTCACTATACCCTTGAGTGGGTCACAATATCATTGAGTGGGTCACGATATCATTGAGTGGGTCACGATACCGTTGAGTGGGTCACAATATCATTGAGTGGGTTACGATATCATTGAGTGGGTTACGATATCATTGAGTGTGTCACAATATCATTGAGTGGGTTACAATATCATTGAGTGGGTTACGATATCATTGAGTGGGTTACGATATCATTGAGTGTGTCACAATATCATTGAGTGGTTTACGATATCATTGAGTGGGTTACGATATCATTGAGTGGGTTACGATATCATTTAGTGGGTCACAATATCATTGAGTGGGTCACAATATCATTGAGTGGGTCACAATATCATTGAGTGGGTTACGATATCATTGAGTGGGTTACGATATCATTGAGTGGGTTACGATATCATTGAGTGGGTTACGATATCATTGAGTGGGTTACGATATCATTGAGTGGGTTACGATATCATTTAGTGGGTCACGATATCATTGAGTGGGTCACAATATCATTGAGTGGGTCACAATATCATTGAGTGGGTCACAATATCATTGAGTGGGTTACGATATCATTGAGTGGGTTACGATATTATTGAGTGGGTTACGATATCATTGAGTGGGTTACGATATCATTGAGTGGGTCACAATATCATTGAGTGGGTCACAATATCATTGAGTGGGTTACGATATCATTGAGTGGATTACGATATCATTGAGTGTGTCACTATACCATTGAGTGGGTCACAATATCATTGAGTGGGTCACAATATCATTGAGTGGGTTACGATATCATTGAGTGGGTTACGATATCATTGAGTGTGTCACTATACCATTGTGTGGGTCACAATATCATTGAGTGGGTCACGATATCATTGAGTGGGTCACGATACCGTTGAGTGGGTCACAATATCATTGAGTGGGTTACGATATCATTGAGTGGGTTACGATATCATTGAGTGTGTCACAATATCATTGAGTGGGTTACAATATCATTGAGGGGGTTACGATATCATTGAGTGGGTTACGATATCATTGAGTGTGTCACAATATCATTGAGTGGGTTACGATATCATTGAGTGGGTTACGATATCATTGAGTGGGTTACGATATCATTTAGTGGGTCACAATATCATTGAGTGGGTCACAATATCATTGAGTGGGTCACAATATCATTGAGTGGGTTACGATATCATTGAGTGGGTTACGATATCATTGAGTGGGTTACGATATCATTGAGTGGGTTACGATATCATTGAGTGGGTTACGATATCATTTAGTGGGTCACGATATCATTGAGTGGGTCACAATATCATTGAGTGGGTCACAATATCATTGAGTGGGTCACAATATCATTGAGTGGGTTACGATATCATTGAGTGGGTTACAATATTATTGAGTGGGTTACGATATCATTGAGTGGGTTACGATATCATTGAGTGTGTCACGATATCATTGAGTGGGTTACGATATCATTGAGTGGGTTACGATATCATTGAGTGGGTTACGATATCATTGAGTGTGTCACGATATCATTGAGTGGGTCACAATATCATTGAGTGGGTCACAATATCATTGAGTGGGTTACGATATTATTGAGTGGTATACGATATCATTGAGTGGGTTACGATATCATTGAGTGGGTTACGATATCATTGAGTGGGTTACGATATCATTGAGTGGGTTACGATGTCATTGAGTGGGTTACGATATCATTGAGTGTGTCACGATATCATTGAGTGGGTCACAATATCATTGAGTGGGTCACAATATCATTGAGTGGGTTACGATATCATTGAGTGGGTTACGATATCATTGAGTGGGTCACAATATCATTGAGTGGGTCACAATATCATTGAGTGGGTCACAATATCATTGAGTGGGTCACAATATCATTGAGTGGGTCACAATATCATTGAGTGGGTTACGATATCATTGAGTGGGTTACGATATCATTGAGTGGGTTACGATATCATTGAGTGGGTCACGAAATCATTGAGTGGGTTACGATATCATTGAGTGGGTAACATTATCATGGAGTGTAAAATAGAAATGTTTGTAAGTCAAAAGTATTAATTTGTGTGATGCGCTTCTCTGTTTTACACAAATGTGATTGCACATCATTGCTGTCTCGTTTTTCAGCAAACGGGAGGTCGAGTTTATCTTTTACGTTTAACGACCCTTATGATTCCATCGCAAGGAAACAAGGAAACAAAAGAATGTCGGGGACGGATGTGGGCGTGGGATATGAGAATGTACTTAACTCAATGAGCGGCTGAACTCGTCTCCCGTGCATGGAGAGTTCGTTTTGATAACAACTTCATACGGAACTCATCATCATACAGCCATAAATATGTTAGAACTTTATGAATTTTGTCATATAGCTCCACAGACAATAACCGTCCGTAACACGTTGACATGAGTCATATAGCTCCACAGACAATAACCGTCGTAACACGTTGACATGAGTCATATAGCTCCACAGACAATAACCGTCGTAACACGTTGACATGAGTCATATAGCTCCACAGACAATAACCGTCCGTAACACGTTGACATGAGTCATATAGCTCCACAGACAATAACCATCCGTAACACGTTGACATGAGTCATATAGCTCCACAGACAATAACCGTCGTAACACGTTGATATGAGTCATATAGCTCCACAGACAATAACCGTCGTAACACGTTGACATGAGTCATATAGCTCCACAGACAATAACCGTCCGTAACACGTTGACATGAGTCATATAGCTCCACAGACAATAACCGTCGTAACACGTTGACATGAGTCATATAGCTCCACAGACAATAACCGTCGTAACACGTTGACATGAGTCATATAGCTCCACAGACAATAACCATCCGTAACACGTTGACATGAGTCATATAGCTCCACAGACAATAACCGTCGTAACACGTTGATATGAGTCATATAGCTCCACAGACAATAACCGTCGTAACACGTTGACATGAGTCATATAGCTCCACAGACAATAACCGTCCGTAACACGTTGACATGATAACGTCGAAGTTGATATTCCTTCTAATTGGATTATAATAGCATTATTGTTATTTTCTTTATATTTATGTTTGCCTCGAGGAAAGGGGGGGGAGGGGGTTGGTTCTAACAGATTAAAATAATGGTACTAGGTCGACGCATTAGGCAATATGTGCGATTATATAAATGTTTAAGTAACGGGGAGGTTGTTGCAATAGTGATTTCTTTTGTTTCTTTTAAAATCATTTCAATCATGTTTTTGAAAGAGCTCATGTTATGTATATATAATATATTTGTGCTGTTGAAGGGAGCGCTACGCTATTTGAACACTTGGCGCCATCTACCACTAAATACAACTCTAATTACAACTCTTAATGCAAGGCTTAATGCTACAATAATGCAGCTCTTAATGCAACTACTCACGCCGTTCTGAATATATCTGTTAATGCAACTCTTAAATACAATGCTTAATACATGTTTTAACGTATTCAAAGAGATTTTTTTTTAAAAGAAGTTTAAAATAAGACTGGGAGTTATAAAAATTTTTTTTTGTGTTTTATGTTCTTATTGTTACTACTTGAGGGAGGTCGGTGTAGGCTGATATTTGATGAGGTATTATGTATAGAGGTAAAGACTTTGTATGCACATCCATTCTTGGCATAACGAATAAGGGCGGTGTAAGATTATACGTTAAAAAAACAAGCGTTCTATGTAAGTGACTTCAGACGTCAATGAACCGTAGGTGCCGTATGATGATGGCTTAAGAACCCTTGTTGTACAGGAAAGCAATTAACCGCTATGCAGAGAATTAAAGCCGACCCCCGCAGCTAAGTCAATAAATCTCTGGCAACATGCGCGACATTTCGTTTTGTCTCGTCAATGCAGGCCGGAATTCCTGTTTTTAGTTTTCTTTTCCTCTTTCCCTCAGCTTTTTCTGCTTCGATTAGTTTCCGGGTCACGGCGCATCAAGACAGTGAATATAAACATTCCGTTAGTTCAGCATATCGGTGAAGTGGTTAAAAAGACGATGTTTTTTTTTCTCTTTTCACTGATTTAGAAGAAGACAAAATATTAATTATAATAATAAAGAATACCCCAAAAATATAATTTTTTTTAAAATGTATCTTACTTTACTCTTCATCATAACCAAACACATCAAATAACAAACAAAAAAGATAATAATAATAATAATAATAATAGTAATAGTGATATCTATAAAACAATATATTGCATGTTACGTTTTCCGATCATACTCCAAAGAACATACCTATGCAAAAACTTTATTTTTCATCACTATCTTCTTTGTTTGAACGATCTTTTCTCTTTCCGTCTGTTTAATTCACTTTCCATATGTGTTTATTATCTCCTAATATAACTAACATTACTGATCTTTCAAAAAAGACACCCAAAAAAATAGATGCTTGCATAATTTCTTAAAATCTGTTCCGCACAAGCATTCATTACATCTTTTCTGTTGCAGCTACCAAAAATGTCTGATTTCGAGAGAAACATGCTTCCACTCACCTTAACACGCATTTCCACTCACCTTAATACGCCTTTCCACTCACCCTCCAGGCACTTTGCACATCCCTTCCACACTCATTCAGTCTAACAGCAACCCACTCTTCAAGCCCACCTTTTCATTGTACCTTTCTAACCCACCCTTCCGTCCATCCATAATTAAGCCCATGTCTCTTACTGACAAGTACGATACACAGAGAGGATCAAAATACACATACCTTACGTCATATGATTACTTATACCTTTTTTATTTATGTATGGCCTATTGGCATATAGGGCTGTCAATATTGTTGAAAAATGCTGCCCGGGCACCCGTCCAAATTTCGAACGGGTACCCGGGTTACCCGATCGAAACATCACATAATTTTCCCCATCATGACCGCTATACAATGCTACTTAGCCACCTTCCATGCACCTCATTTCACACAGTAGCCACACGGCCAACGTCTCAGGGGCGTACATAAATGACGTCAAGCGATTTTTGGCCGATTTTTACCCCCCCCCCTTTTTCACAGGTTGTCACTAAAAACTTAGAGCCCCCTTCAATATGACGTCACAAAGCTTTGCACCCCCCCCTCCATAAAAGCCGTACTTCCTTTTTGAAAATGAGCATGTTTCAAATAACTTAATTTGTCATTTAATTTTGTATTTAATGTGAAGTTGAACTCTAAAAATCGGTACACGCTTAAATTCATGTAAAACGACATTAAATAAATTGTAAGCAATCAAATATTTCAATGGAACTTTTATTTAAAGTTGCGCATTTTGATGTGACGTCACATTTATTCTTAAACACATCCCTCCCCCTCGTCACAAATGTGTGACCCCCTCCTTCCCTAGGTGCATAACGTGATTTATGAACGGGCCCTTATCCATCTTACACTGTTAGTAACTAATTTATTGACTTTAAAAACTTACACATTTTGGTGTATTATTAAAACCCCGTTAACAGATAGTTCTCTTTAGACGTACTTCACAGCATATATTTGAAACAAAAATTTTCATTTGATACGTGTAAATTGTTTCGCGAGCCGTAAATTAAACACAAAAAAGCCGCATGCCAGACGAAGTTTAGTTAATATAGACATTGAAGCCACATTTTCACGGGTACCCGGGCGGAATTTTACTACCCGGGTAATCTCACGACAACGGGTACCCGGGTCCCGGGTACCCGTTGACAGGCCTATTGGCATATAGCATTTTCTCAGTGACCTGCAAGCACTTCATAGACATACGAATCAGATCATAATTATCATTGTCTGTCCCAATAGCACACATATAAATTAAGTGTATACATTTTCCCTCATACGTAAAATAAAACATGTGTTTATATTGGCCCTAATAATGTATAAATATGCTTGAACTTATCTTCCATTATACTGTTTGTTAATTAAAGAAATGAACGCAAGCTATTTGGAAAATTAAAATACAATTTTTTGTTCAATCTTAAATGACCAAGTTTGAATATTCAAATGACATAAAGAAGGAGATAGAGAGAGAGAGAGAGAGATAGAGAGTGAGAGAGAGAGAGAGGGAGAGAGATAGAGATAAAAGAAGAGAAAGAGAGAGGTTAGGACAAATATACAGAGATGCAACCAGATAAATAGACAGATACACGGACACATAGACGGACAGACCCACGAGCAATGGATGAAATTAAAATACGAGATTGCGATCTGAGTTCTTTCATTTGACTGTTTAAATCAGTGGTTCCCAAAGTGGTCCGTACGGACCCCCAGGGGTCCGCGGAACCCTTCAGGGGGTCCGTGGAAAATTAAAATTGATTTGGGGGTCCCTGAACAACGTCAGGGGGTCCGCGCAAGGTTTAATATAAAATAATAAAACTGATAAATTTTTATTATTATTGAAATTAAAATAAATAATAATAAATAAAATAGTATGTGAATGCCTGTTCTACTAATTAAATACCATCTTAGATACTATCCTTCATGGATACAATGTTGTTTTACGTAGAAAAAGTAGTATAACTACTGTAATTCCACATCTATAACCAATCAAAATACTTGGTTTGTTGAAAGGTCAAGCTTGATGCAGAAGAAATGCCGAATTCCTATAACTATAAGTAGAAAAATACAAGTTTTTAACTTGAATCTACGAGGGTTGCAAGGTTGTGTATTTTTCGATGTGTCGGGAAGTTATATTTATCTAAATTGTATCCTATCATCAAATAATGTTTTCAATAGGGCTTTACTGTAGCATTCCATTGAAAACGTTAATAATTCTTAACAGTGGTCTGTTTACAACAGATAAGAGAATGAGTGAGCCCAAGGCTGGATTTAGACTTGATGGGGCCCTAAGCTATTTAAGGCCCTTTTGAAAGTCTAGATATTCTATATCAGTGACAAATATGAAAACAAAATTTCGGGGCCCCCAAGAAGGCAGGGGCCCTAAGTTATAGCTTGTTTAGCTAATAGGTAAATCCAGCACTGAGTGAGCCGAAGAAACAATTCCGTCAATATGGTGTTAATGAATATTTGAAGTATGGCTAAATGTTTGGAAACAGATAAGAAAGGTGAAACGTTATTAACTGAATTTTTTAAAAAAATGTTTGAAGTTAAAGCAATACTCTTGACTTTCTGGCATACTTAAAACATCTGTACCAAATGTATTTTCAGTAAATTGATTCATTCATCAACATCAAATATTCAAAAAAATCTTAGTGAAAGTTTGCATGGATCACTACATTATGTCATTAGAGCAGTTAATAAAATCAAAAGGAATGCCTTGATGAGAGATTATTTGCTCACTATGGTTTGGAAATTGAAGAAGCCTATAATTGATTATTTATTCACACAGAAGTACGCTGGTTATCATCACGTACATATTTAAATCGATTTAATGCTCTCTTTGATTCAGTGTCCAAATTCCTGGAAAACAAAGACAATGATCAGCAACACAATTAACTCTAAAAAATGACATATCCTTTATGAATGAATTATTTACCCAACTTTAACGAAACTAATTTGAAACTACAACTACTACAAGGTAACCGATTAAATTTAATCAAAACTAAAAGCGTTATGTCTGAGTTTGTTGCAAACCTTTTTCTGTGCAAACAAAACTTAGGAACAGGAGAATGTTCTCAGTTTTCAAATCTTTTGAAATTGCAAAATAGAGATAAAGATTTGCTTGCTTACTCTCAAAACTTAACGGCTCTTCATGCAGACCTCAGACCTGAACCAAAGATTTGTAGGCATTCGTCACTATTGGATATTTCCGAATGGCAGTTGAACTCTTTAGCGCATGGACATCTCAGGTCCAAAACACAGATGAATACATACTAATACAGGAGCAGCTTATTGAAATATTGACAAATGAGGAACTAAAACCAATGTTTGGACTAGGATAGCACAAATTATGGTTACAAAGTCAGATCCCAATTTTATATCATGCATTATAGGTTATTGTGCAGAATTTTTTGACTGTTTTCCTGTCTTCCTATTTGGTAGAACAAATATTCAGTGGCGTTATGAACCTCATCATAAAAAACAAGAACAACAAAAATAAAAAAAATAAACGACTAGAAATTGGTGCTCGTGAGGATTTGCGGTTCCTACACACAAACATTGAGTCGGTCATAAATCCTATATATTAAAAGGCTATGTTCCGTGCGGTCATCGATAGCGATTGGTCCCTCAAACACATATGACTCCTACAGCAATCATATTGAACACGTTATGCGGACGTTCAAAACGAGTTATTTTTGGTGCAGTATTTCTTCCAAGACTTTATTTTGAGTTATGCGCGTTGGGATTTATAGTCAAAATCTCTGTTTTTACGAGTTATTTATTTTAACTATAATGAATAGTATTTTTGACGTGATGCACATCTATGCCGGTCGAGACGGCTATTGGAGGGGAGTTACAACATGCCACCGAACGGTGACGGAACGTCCTTGGACGGGCTTTGTTGCTCGTACACTCATAAAATCTCATCACGTTAATCCAAGTTATTAATTGTTTTCAATTTAATCTTAAACAAAAGTGATAATTTCAATAAATACCGTACTTTTCATCAAAATGTTGCTTTTGTAATTTTTGTACTATGAATTTATAAAGTTTGTTTCACTTGGGGGTCCGTGGGGAAGTTTTGAATATAAAAGGGGTCCGTGGGTCAAAAAAGTTTGGGAACCACTGGTTTAAATTAATCTCTGTTCCAAATGAACCTACACTGCCCTACCCCCCGACCCAATATCTCTCCCCGTCAAAATATCTGCAGATCGAATCTTTAGGACGTTCCACAAAGCCAAAGCAAAAATAACAAGCAAAACAACAACAAAAGGCACCATGTCCAAGTCCAACCACAAACAAATACGAAGAGACACACAAAACTATAACCATCACCAATACCCACAACACAAAAAACAAAAACCATAAAACACACCACAACACGAACCCAGTAAATAAAAATAAACAAACAAAACGAAAAACAACTCACCCACGAATCCATACCAGCAACAAAAACCAAAGAGAAAACAACAAAAACACACCTACCAAAAAACAACAAAAAATACAAAACCAGAACATGGCCAAACAAAACCCAAAAATCCACACACACAACAGGACAACACAAAACACCACAACTAAAAAGCAAAAAAACAAAAGGAAACCAAACAAAAGTAATATAAAAACCAACAACATAAATCACCACAAACAAACAAAAACATATGACAAACACCACAAAAACCAAAAACATATACCAACGAAACGGAAAAAGCCAAAACCATACAATCCACAACCGACAAAAACAAACCAACTCAGTCAACAAACAAAAAAAGAACCAAATAAACTAAAGCAAGGAGAATAAACACAATAAACAAAAGCCCAACACAGAACACAACAAAACCCAACAGTAACTCTCACCAATAACAAATAACAAAAACAAACAAAGAAAAAATAAAACACAGAACAACCAAATGATAAATCCAGAACCAAAAAAACCCCAGCAGCCACCTCTACAGCCAAAAAAAAAACACTCAACAAACAAAAACACCAAAGAACATTGCCAATCCAACAAAACCAGACAAACCCACAACAAAAACATAGAAAACACACCAAAAAAGACAAAATACAAAGTAAATAAACACCAAAAAACAGTCCAAAAACCATCATAACCAAAACACAACAAACAACAAAGCACATAATGACACAAAGCATTTTCCACCACACATCACAAACCAGCTAAAAACTAACAAACCAGAGGCCAAAAAAACACCAACCATAACAATAACCACTCCAACACCACCAGCCAACCTACAGAAACAAAACACCCAGTTCCCATCAAACAAACCCACAAACAAAACAAAGTCGACACAACACACGACACAAAAACCATACAAAATAGTACAAACACAGCACAAAACAAACCATACCAATCCATTAATGAGAAATCCAAAAAACCATATACCAACAGTACAAACAAACAACTCATCCAGCCGATCGCCCCCCAAAACAACACAAAACGATGCACATATAAAAAAAAACAAAAACATAAACAAAAGCAAAAGACACCAAAATAGACCGTAACCAAATACCACCAGGACAACCAAAAACCCAAAAAAACAACTTCCAATCCAAGAAACCAAAAAAACAACTCCACACAACAACAAGAACTCACCAAACACAAAAGCTAACACCCATTAAACACTAAAAAAAGATACACTACAAAGACACCACAAAAACCAATCAACACAAACAACAACAACAAATAACCAAAAATCACTATAGAAATAAACATAATAACAATAAAAAAAAAGAAGAAAACCCCCACACCCAGTCCAAACATCACCCAATGATTAAAAGTATACCATAACCAATAGACCAGCCAACATAA
>CALYLW010000925.1:445727-471508 GCA_944989445.1 Ampullaceana balthica
GAAAAAAAAGGATAAATATAAGAAATAAAAGGGAAGGTAAAAAAAATTGGTAAAGAAAAAAAAAATACAATTAGGAAAAATAATAAGGAGGGTAAATATAAGGGGATATTAAATTAATAATGATAATTTATATAATAACTGAAAGTGGGATTGGGGGAGATTAAATTACGGGCGGGGGTGATGTATTAAATTGGTTGTTTTGGGGTTTGGTGTTGGGGGGGGTTATATTATTTAGGTTGGGATTTTATTTATGGTTATATTTTTTTTTATTTGTAGTGTGTTTTGGATGAAGTTGTGCGTTAGATAGGTTGGTAGTGTGGTTTTTTTTTGGGGGGGTGGGGGGTTGTTTTATAATGTGGGTGTGGGTAGAGGGTTTTGGGTTTGGTGTTGGTTGGTTTTGTTGGATTTGTTTTTTTTGGTTTTTTTTTTTTTTTTTTTGTTTTTTTTTTTATTTTTTGTTTTTTTTTTTTATTTTTTTTTTTTTTTGTTTTTTTTTTTTATTTTTTTGTTTTTTTTTTTTTTATTTTTTTTTTTTTTTTTTTTGTTTTTTGTTTTTTTTTTTTGTTTTTTTTTTTTTATTTTTGTTTTTTTGTTTTTTTTTTTTTATTTTTTTTTTTTTTTTTGTTTTTTTTTTTTTTTTTTTTTTTTGTTTTTTTTTTTTTTTTTTTTTTTTTTTTTTTGTTTTGTTTTTTTTTTTTTTGTTTTTTTTTAGTTTTTTTTTTTTTATGTTTTTTTATTTTTTTTTTTTTCTTTTTTTTTTTTTTTTTTGTTATTTTTTTTTTTTTGTTTTTTTTTATTTTTTTTTTGTTTTTTATTTTTTTTGGTTTGTTTTTTTTGTTTTTTTTTTTGTTTTGTGTTTTTTTGTTTTTTTTTGTTTTTTTTTTTTTTTTTTTTTTTTTTTTTTAGTGTTTTTTTTATTTTTTTTTGTTTTTTTTTTTGTTTTGTGTTTTTGTTTTTTATTTTTTTTTTGGTTTTTTTTTTGTGTTTTTTTTTGTTGATTTTTTTTTGTTTTTTTTTTTTTTTTTGTTTTTTTTTTTTTTTTGGTTTTTTTTTTTTTTTTTTTTTTTTTTTTTTTTTTTTTATTTATTTTTATTAAAAATAAGTTGAAAAAAAAAACGAAAAAAAAAACCAAAAAAAAGAAAAAAAAAAAAAAAAAAAAAAAAAAAAAAAAAAAAAAAAAAAAAAAAGAAGATAGAGATAGAAAGAAAATAGGGGAGAGAGATATGAGAAGGAAAGAAAGAAAGGAAGGGGAAGAAGAAAAGAGAAAGGAGGAAGAAAAAGAAAAAGAAAATGGGAAAAAAGAGAGGGAGAAAGAAAAAATAAAGAGGGAAGAGGGTAGAAAGGGAGAAGGAGATAAATGAAGAAAAGTTAGGGAAGGAAAACTGAGGAAAGAGAGGAAGAGAAAGATGGGATAAGAGAGGGAGGACAGGGGAGGAAAGAGGGGAGGGAGGGGGAAGAGAAAGATAAAGAGATAAAGAAAAGAGGGAAAGAAGAGATGAAAAATAGGAAAGAGAAGGGGGGAAAATAAAAGGAAAAGGTAAAGAAGGGAAAAAAAATAGAAAAAAGAAAAAATGATAAAAGAAAAAGGGAAAATAAAAAAAAAAAATAAAATAAAGAAAACGGAACGAAAAAGGGAAATTAAATAAAAAAAAAGTAGAAGTAGGGATGAAAAATAAAGCGAAAAAAATAAAGAAAATAAAAAAACAACAACAGATAAGTCTGGTCACCGATTCGCTTGACCGAGCTCAGAGTGACACGTAAAATGTAAACAAAAGCGCACCGTCGTTTCGTTGGGTCGCCTCAATGCGTCAGCTCAAAACTTTCACGTGGCAAAAAAACAATAACAAATCGTGAATTTAAATTACATACCTCATATAAGGATAAACTAAAAATGCATTAATTTAATTACGGTACGTTCGATCGATCTGAAATTTTGATACGATGCATTGTTAGGTAGACGGGTCCGTGTGCCAAATTTCAGTTCGATCGGATCATTGGGAAGTGGGTCATTTTTGACTTCTGTTTTTCCGCCCGCCGAGCCCATGAGATGATGAGAGAGAGACGAGAGACGGCCGCTGAAGTTAATATAAGGGATTTAATAAAACAAACCCGTAAAAACAAAGTTTTTGACTATAAATCCCTTATATATGAGACATAACTAACAGTATTGATTATTTTCAAACATTTACAGACTGAATCTGTCTTAACACAAGTTTGCTTCATAACCCTAGGGGGGAGGGGGTGGGTGGGAGGGGGAGAGGGGAAAAGTCTGGTCACCGATTCGCTTGACCGAGCTCAGAGTGACACGTAAAATGTAAACAAAAGCGCACCGTCGTTTCGTTGGGTCGCCTCAATGCTCAAACTTTCACGTGGCAAAAAAACAATAACAAATCGTGAATTTAAATTACATACCTCATATAAGGATAAACTAAAAATGCATTAATTTAATTACGGTACGTTCGATCGATCTGAAATTTTGATACGATGCATTGTTAGGTAAGACGGGTCCGTGTGCCAAATTTCAGTTCGATCGGATCATTGGAAGTGGGTCATTTTCGACTTTTGTTTTTCCGCCCGCCGAGCCCATGAGATGATGAGAGAGAGACAGACAGAGACGGCCGCGAAGTTAATATAAGGGATTTAATAAAACAAACCCGTAAAAACAAAGTTTTTGACTATAAATCCCTTATATATGAGACATAACTAACAGTATTGATTATTTTCAAACATTTACAGACTGAATCTGTCTTAACACAAGTTTGCTTCATAACCCTAGGGGGGAGGGGTGGGTGGGAGGGGGAGAGGGGAAAAGTCTGGTCACCGATTCGCTTGACCGAGCTCAGAGTGACACGTAAAATGTAAACAAAAGCGCACCGTCGTTTCGTTGGGTCGCCTCAATGCTCAAACTTTCACGTGGCAAAAAAACAATAACAAATCGTGATTTTAAATTACATACCTCATATAAGGATAAACTAAAAATGCATTAATTTAATTACGGTACGTTCGATCGATCTGAAATTTTGATACGATGCATTGTTAGGTAAGACGGGTCCGTGTGCCAAATTTCAGTTCGATCGGATCATTGGAAGTGGGTCATTTTTGACTTCTGTTTTTCCGCCCGCCGAGCCCATGAGATGATGAGAGAGAGACAGACAGAGAGAGAGACGGCCGCGAAGTTAATATAAGGGATTTAATAAAACAAACCCGTAAAAACAAAGTTTTTGACTATAAATCCCTTATATATGAGACATAACTAACAGTATTGATTATTTTCAAACATTTACAGACTGAATCTGTCTTAACACAAGTTTGCTTCATAACCCTAGGGGGGGGAGGGGTGGGTGGGAGGGGGAGAGGGGAAAAGTCTGGTCACCGATTCGCTTGACCGAGCTCAGAGTGACACGTAAAATGTAAACAAAAGCGCACCGTCGTTTCGTTGGGTCGCCTCAATGCTCAAACTTTCACGTGGCAAAAAAACAATAACAAATCGTGAATTTTAAATTACATACCTCATATAAGGATAAACTAAAAATGCATTAATTTAATTACGGTACGTTCGATCGATCTGAAATTTTGATACGATGCATTGTTAGGTAAGACGGGTCAGTGTGCCAAATTTCAGTTCGATCGGATCATTGGAAGTGGGTCATTTTCGACTTTTGTTTTTCCGCCCGCCGAGCCCATGAGATGATGACAGACAGAGAGACAGAGAGAGAGAGAGAGACGCCGGTGAAGTTAATATAAGGGATTTAATTAAACAACCCCGTAAAAACAAAGTTTTTGACTATAAATCCCTTATAGATGAGACATAACTAAAAGTATTGATTATATTCAAACATTTACAGACTGAATCTGTCTTAACTCAACTTTGCATCATAACCCTAGTGGGGGGGGGGAGGGGTGGGTGGGGGGAGAGGGGAAAAGTCTGGTCACCGATTCGCTTGACCGAGCTCAGAGTGACACGTAAAATGTAAACAAAAGCGCACCGTCGTTTCGTTGGGTCGCCTCAATGCTCAAACTTTCACGTGGCAAAAAAACAATAACAAATCGTGAATTAAAATTACATACCTCATATAAGGATAAACTAAAAATGCATTAATTTAATTACGGTACGTTCGATCGATCTGAAATTTTGATACGATGCATTGTTAGGTAAGACGGGTCCGTGTGCCAAATTTCAGTTCGATCGGATCATTGGAAGTGGGTCATTTTCGACTTTTGTTTTTCCGCCCGCCGAGCCCATGAGATGATGAGAGAGAGACAGAGAGAGAGACAGACAGACAGAGAGAGACGGCGGTGAAGTTAATATAAGGGATTTAAAAATGGCCGCATTCCGGATTTCCTGGAGCCGAAATCCGGTAAACCCCTTTTATTATCAAATTTAATTGTGGTGTTGCCACTAAAGACAAGTTACTAAGGACATTGTGTGCTGGTAATTGGTATCACCATTGTTCTCATTTAAAATCGTTGGCTTTTCAAAATATTTGTTCACATATAGGGCACGGGGAAGGCTTGCTTGCTATACAGGGATTAGGATTAGGTCAATCGCTACTTCTAATACAGGGATTAGATTAGGTCAATCGCTACTTCTAATACAGGGATTAGGATTAGGTCAATCGCTACTTCTAATACAGGGATTAGGATTAGGTCAATCGCTACTTCTAATACAGGGATTAGGATTAGGTCAATCGCTACTTCTAATACAGGGACTAGGATTAGGTCAATCGCTACTTCTAATACAGGGATTAGGATTAGGTCAATCGCTACTTCTAATACAGGGATTAGGATTAGGTCAATCACTACTTCTAATACAGGGATTAGGATTAGGTCAATCGCTACTTCTAATACAGGGATTAGGATTAGGTCAATCGCTACTTCTAATACAGGGATTAGGTTTAGGTCAATCGCTACTTCTAATACAGGGATTAGGATTAGGTCAATCGCTACTTCTAATACAGGGATTAGGATTAGGTCAATCGCTACTTCTAATACAGGGATTAGGATTAGGTCAATCGCTACTTCTAATACAGGGATTAGGATTAGGTCAATCGCTACTTCTAATACAGGGATTAGGATTAGGTCAATCGCTACTTCTAATACAGGGATTAGGATTAGGTCAATCGCTACTTCTAATACAGGGATTAGGATTAGGTCAATCGCTACTTCTAATACAGGGATTAGGATTAGGTCAATCGCTACTTCTAATACAGGGATTAGGATTAGGTCAATCGCTACTTCTAATACAGGGATTAGGATTAGGTCAATCGCTACTTCTGCGATTATAGAACCCAAGGACACATTTGAATTAAAGATTATAATAATTTAGAGTCTAAGACACACCACTCGGATGGGATTTGTCTATGGCGGATTAAAAAGGTGGGGGGGGGCTGAACGGGCTAAAGCCAGGGGCCCCGTGCTTTCTTAATCCCTGTGCTTTGTCGTTTCTCAGACTTGAAAAACCCAAGTCCCATTAAGTAGCGTTATTTGTTTTAGACGAGAGTTTGGTTTAACAATGTTTTCCAGTGTGAAATATTAGAAGTAACAAAACCGATGGCAAATGTTTTTAGTATAATAAAGTTATAAACAGTAGGTTTTTGTCTTGGTCAAGTCCATTAAACTGACTTAAATTGACTTAGAACTAATAAATAGTTTTTGCAATTAGTTTTACCAGAATACCCAGGTAATTGGTTAATATATGAATCAAACTGGCCCAAGTTGGCAGTGGCGTAGCGTGGTATCTGCCACCAGGGGCAGAATCCAGGTTTGCCGCCGCCTCCAGGTAAAATATGTAGATACTATAAGGAAAATATCTTCTTTTTTTTTGAGTAATAATGACATTTTACTTTCTTATGTTAGAAACTAGTGTATCACCCCTCAAAAATGACGGAAGTTTTCAAAATAAATACACATCAGATTAAAAAATAACGAAATACAGAACTTTCATTTGCTTTTTTTATTTTTATTTATTCATTTATTATCATATTGAACAATTTTATGCGGAACGTTCGAAAAGTGTTATTTTTGGTGCAGCACTGTTAAACAAAATCGATCACAGCGCCACCTAAAAGCATTAAATCCATTCGCAGCGCCACCTACATTACAACCATACAGACAACGGGAATTATGTATATTGATAGAAAAAAAAATTGTAATTTCTTGATCTGAAATTGATTTTTAAAAATATTTTTTTCTTATGACACAATATTTGATGTATCAATATTTTCAGCCATGCAATGCTCCATAGCCGAAATAGCTATTGAGTAGCCAATCTTGGTGTATTCATTGTTGATCGTGATAATTTTATTAACTTATTTTTAGAGAAGCTTTTCTCACAGCTGGCATTACTTTTGGCAGTTGTAAGAAATATTCGAAGTAATGATATCATAATATTATAATAGGCAGGGTATCTTCGTGCCTTTGATTGGCTGTCCCCCGCACCTACTCGCCATCATCAGACAGTTCCATGAAAATATTTAGGGCACAGTGCAGTTCGATGGAGCTACGTCAGTCGCCTTTCCAGTCAGCAGCGGAGTTAAGCAAGCTTGTGTACTCGCACCAACACTGTTCGCAATATTCTTCTCTGTATTGCTTCGATACGCATTCAAGGATAGCAGTGATGGAATCTGGTTACACACCAGAGCTGAGGGGGGGGGGACTTTCGAGCCAAAACCAAAACGACAGATGTCCTTATTCGTGAGCTACTCTTTTCGGATGATGCGGAATTAACAGCGCACACAGAAACTGCTTTGCAACAACTCGTGTCAAGCTTCTCCAACGCCTGCAAAGAATTTGGTCTGCAAATCAGCTTGAAAAAGACAAACATCATGATCCAAGACACACAACCTCCTCCTACCATCAATATCGACCATGAAAACTTTGAGGTTGTGGACAGCTTCACCTACTTGGGTTCCAAGGTCTCCAATTATCTGTCCATCGAGGACGAAATAAACAGTAAAATCGGCAAGGCAGCTGCCACATTGACTAAACTAAATAAACGGGTCTGGCAAAACATCAAGGTAACGGAGAAAACCAAAAATGTGTGTCTATCTAGCCTGCGTCATCAGTACGCTGTTATACGGGAGCGAGACATGGACTACTTATACATCCCATGAACGCAAGCTTAACAGCTTCCACTTGAGGTGCCTACGTCACATCCTTGGCATTAAAAGCTAGGACAAAGTGCGAAATAATAAGGTCCTGATGCGTGCCAATACACAATGCATGTTCTCAATCCTTACTGAAAGACGCCTGGGATGGCTAGGACATGTAAAAAGAATGAGCCCTGGCCGCATCCCCAAGGACCTCCGATATGGAGAACTGGAATCGGGAAGGAGGAAGACAGGTCGCCCACGTCTGCGATTTAAAGATGTCTGCCAATGGGAGATGAAAGCAGCCAGAATACGCACAAGCGACTGAGGGTGTAATGCAGAAGACCGATCTGCGTGGCGCACAATTGTAAAAGAGGGCGTCATAGTAGCGAGGAGCGAAGGATGGAGGGGGCTACAGACGGAAGAGCTAGGAGAAAGGCCAAAACATTGCTGGGAAAAACTCGTGTTCAAAAGCTGTGGTAAAGACTGTCATTCAAGGATAGGACAGCACAGCCTCACGAGGAAATGCAACCCAACTCAACGGTTATGCTCCCATCGTCTTGCGAGACGGAAGGATTTTGATTAAAACCTGAAAGATGATTTTTGACGATTACTATTTCCTGAAATTTTTAATGAGCTCATTTTGAATGTGAGGTGAAATACAAGTGATTTAAAGTTTTTACCCTTTTCACATAGTATTCTCGGAGTACTGGCTCGTACTTTGCAAGCAAATACATCAGTACCAGAATATTGTCTACATTTGCACTGGTATTGTCCTTTCTGTGACCGCGAAACTCCAAATTCTTTTTTGCCAGGGTTTAATAACGTGAAACATTCTAGCATGAAATCTCACCACATTCTCTTTTACAACTAATTTATTATTTTTATTTCTTTTAATAGTCTATTCTTTTTTAAAGTCCAGTTTCTGATCCCTTCCTGCAAAAAAATATTTGTTAATTTTGACCACTTGATTCACGAGTGGCTACTTTGGGATTTAGTTTCTGCCAGTTTGTAAATCCATTAGATTAGTAATTTTGTTCATTCTTTGTATTTAGTCTACAAAACAAAAGACATTAAAGTCAAAATGATGATTCTTTAGAAGAATAGGCCATTTAAGTACACAACATTTCCCCCCATTAGTTTCCTTACCTTAAAACCATTCTCCGGTTATCTGTCTCATCTATAATTTGGTGCAAGTTCCGTGTCTGATTTTGAGAAGATAATGTTAATATTTTGGAAACTTTCCAATCTCGCTGTATTAAAAGTTATCTCAATGTTTATCGATATTTTCAGATACAATATCTTTGACGTCTTGGCATTAGTAACGTTCACATATTTTAGAATAGTTTATTTTTTTAAAAGTTAACGCATATAATATGTGAGCTAACCCTTTAATACTTTGTTAAACCATTAATACTAGTACTTCACCCTTAAATAGCTGTTAACCCATTGATACGAGAGTTAACACATTCACACGTGAGCTACGCATTAATTTATGAGTTAAACTTTAATATGTGAACCCATTAATATATGAGTTAAAGATTAATATGTGAGTTAACCCATTAATATGTGAGTTACATTTTAATATGTAATTTAAGACATTAATATATGAGTTAAACTTTAAAATCCATGGCTAAATTATACAGGAGCCTTGATGACGAGTCGTCGGTGAGGTCAAAGGTCACTGATTACGCGGATCACGAGGATTTGGGGAGCGACGGGGACCTTTCGGGTGAGAAAACAGAGGCGGCGACAGAGAGGGCTTGGGTGGCGCTCAACAGCAAAAGGATGCGGCAGCGGCGGACGTTATTGAGGAAGGAAGGTCAAAGGTCAGTAGTGAAAGAATTACAGTATTAGAATACAGGACTGCATCGGTCTCAACAACTTGTTTACATTTTCATTTTGCACATAACCGGAAGTTGTTGCAAAGCTTTTTCTTTCCCCGTTTATTTCTCGAGGTTTCCTTTCTCGAGTGGTCATCTTGTATAAGCTTGATTATAACAGTATTTAATCAAATTTTCCTTTTTTTGGGGGGTAAACAACTAAAAACGAATTGTTTTGTTGTTTTTCTCCCCCAGCAACGTGGCATTCCGTGGCATACAGAAAAAGAACATTCGATATCTCAAAGACCTGTACGTGACACTGCTTGACCTGCAGTGGCGCTGGGCGATGCTCATCTTATTTTCAGGATTTTTTCTTTCCTACCTCGTGTTCTCTATCATCTATTACTTGCTTTCATACACGTAAGTTGTGACAATAATGTTATACGGACTTAAATTTACGTATATAGATTCTTAACTATAAAATTACTTCTCGGAAAAATGCTATAAGTTAAATTTAAATGAACTCGAATCATGTTTTTAAAACAAAGACAGTATGAACCCTGCACAGAGACGATTTTCAAAAGTTTGTCCTATTTAAAACGTTAGCCCTGATGTAGCACGACTCTCACCGGTAGATAACTTCCTTAGTAACACGACTCTCATCGGTAGATAACTTCCTTAGCAACCCAACTCACCGGTAGATAACTTCCTTAGCAACCCAACTCTCACCGGCAGATAACTTTCCTAACTCTCCGATCTCCACAGACACGGAGACTTGGATCACGTGGGAGACAAGACGTTCAAACCCTGCATTCAAAACTTGGAGTCTTACTGGGACGCCCTGTTGTTCTCTATGGAAACACAGTCCACCATAGGATACGGAACAATCTATCCCAACGCCGAGTGTGCAGGGACAGTTCCCGTCGTTTATTTACAGGTCAGTGGCGTAACTAGGGTTCGGGCAGCACCTGTGGGGTAAAGTGTTGTTGTGTTGTTGTTGTTTTTTGCCTCCCTTCGTGAAAAATGTTTGCCGTCGGCGTAGGACGCAATAATCTTCTGTATAGAAGGAGCGTCTGTAACAGATAAGATGAGATAAAATGCCGGCACTAAGTCGAAAGAGAAATGTCTTTCTCTTTTTATGCCCCAAATAATGGAATTCTCTACCATTACACATCCGCAGTATTCAACTACTTAGGCACTAAGGCCTTTAAGACTGCACTTAAGACGCATCTCTTCAACTTTTACTTTCAAAATTAGTTTTAAAAAACATTTCGTCTAACGATAAACGTAACTTTTAGCTACTGTCATTTATGTCGTATTTTAGAATATGAAAGTTTATTGATATGTATGTTATAATTTTTATGTAAAACGCGGTGAGCCCAGTTCCTTACTCGGGGTACAGCGCTATATAAATTATCAATTTATTATTATTATTATTATTATTATTATTAATTAGAAATTATATGCTTTCCGTTTTCCGCCGCTAAAAGTTCGCCTCACTAGGCGGGCCATCTAGTGTTTGCAAACAGTGGAAATAGTCCTGGTTGTTAGAAGGGAAGAGTAAGTAGATGAAGATGCACAGTTTAAATTTAAACAATTTAATTTAGAGCTGCGGAAATTAATGATCAATTAATCGATTAATCTTTAAAAAATTTAATCGGTTAAAATTTATTTGGTCGATTAAATTCTATTACAATTTTGAAAATATTTCTAATATTTTTTTCCACTAAATTTATTATTAATTTATATTTTTTGTTACCTACATACTTTTCACGTATATTATTATTATTTATTTCCACGTGCACACGTAAACAAAAAGGTTTATCTTCCTTATTTCTTGCATAGCAGAACGAATTTGCTGTGCTACGTCACAAAATTTGGGAGCTACGTTATTACCGCGACTTAACCGATTTCGTGAAATCATGAATAGCAACTTAACGGGATCTATATAGGCGCTATAAAAAAATATATAATTAATCGAAATTAATCGATTAATCGATTAAGTCTCTTTCCCGATTAATCAAACATATTTTTTTTTAAAAAACCAGTACCAGCCCTAATTTAATTATGCCAGTTTTTGTTGTTGTCTCTCTGAAAATTACGACACCGCAAGGGTTAACATTCATCCCGCTTCATTGTTATTATTAGGTTAATCTTTTTAATCTTAGTCTTCTCAATCTATTTTTAGATTACTTGCGGCTTCCTACTGGAGACCGTCCTTTTGGGGTTTATTTTCGTCAAGATCGCTCGTCCCAAACACAGGCGGCACACGCTGATATTCAGGTAAGGCGGCACACGCTGATATTCAGGTAAGGCGGCACACGCTGATATTCAGGTAAGGCGGCACACGCTGATATTCAGGTAAGGCGGCACACGCTGATATTCAGGTAAGGCCGCACACGCTGATATTCAGGTAAGGCGGCGCACGCTGATATTCAGGTAAGGCGGCGTTTAATTGTAGTGTTAAAATCCTTAACTCACACTACGCGTTTAACTATCGATGGTCTAATTTGATCAAAATGTCTTTGATGTTGTTATGCTTCGACTTCCTCCCTTTGGATTGGCCGCAGCCGGAACGCGTGTCTGTGCAAGGAGGACAATCAGCTCAACTTGCAGATACGGATCGGTGACCTCAGGAACTCTCACTTGATAGACAGCCACGTGGTCGGGATTCTGGTCAAGAGATACGTCTGCGAGGAAAAATACGTTTATCCATTGTTTCAGGTACTTAGTACATCCTTTATTTCATGTATTATGTATTGATCTATTCTTACTGTAACGTGGTACTGTTATCGATGTTATCTGGTAATATGGGGTCCATTATTTCTGGTAATTGGGGATCCATTATTTCTGGTAATGAGGGATCCATTATTTCTGGTAATGAGGGATCCATTATTTATGGTAATGAGGGATCCATTATTTCTGGTAATGGGGGATCCATTATTTCTGGTAATGGGGGATCCATTATTTATGGTAATGGGGGATCCATTATTTGTGGTAATAGGGGATCCATTATTTATGGTAATGGGGGATCCATTATTTATGGTAATAAGGGATCCATTTATCTGGCAATAAGGGATCCATTATTTATGGTAATGGGGGATTCATTATTTCTGTTAATGGGGGATCCATTATTTATGGTAATTGGGGATCCATTATTTATGGTAATGGGGAATCCATTATTTATGGTAATGGGGGATCCATTCTTTATGGTAATGGGGGATCCATTATTTATGGTAATGAGGGATCCATTATTTCTGGTAATGGGGGATCCATTATTTGTGGTAATGGGGGATCCATTATTTATGGTAATGAGGGATCCATTATTTGTGGTAATGGGGGATCCATTATTTATGGTAATGGGGGATCCATTATTTATGGTAATGGGGGATCCATTATTTATGGTAATAAGGGATCCATTTATCTGGCAATAAGGGATCCATACTTCCGGTACTATGGTATCCGTATGACTTATTATCCGCGTAAAATGTTTGTTGTCTTCGTCAGCACGAGATAGAATTCGAGGCCCATGGCATGGGAGACCGACTTTTTCTTATATGGCCAATGGTGCTACGTCATAAGATCAATAAGGACAGCCCACTTTACACTATGACACCGGAAGGTAAAATTTTCATAACGTGTCCTTTTTCTGCTTAATTTACATACTGATATTTTCTTTAAAATAAAAAATATCAATTCAAACGTGTACGCATTTAGTCTTTACACTCGTACAAATATCCCTTTTAATTGTCATTTGATATACATCATTACAACAGCAGTGTGGTTCGAGTGGAAATCTTGGTTTGGAAGTTATTTTGGTAAATCCAAACTGAAAACTTGAATATTTTACTATTTTATGGCCTCTTTTGTTGAAATATGATGCATTAATAAGCTATGAACATTGAAAGAAGAAATTACAAGTTAAACCAAGTGGCGATCGCAGATTATGATTCTATTTCAATGGACCGCATGAAGGGCCATGTGATCGACCGCTTGTTTATCCCATAAAACATTTTTTTTTAAAAATAATAATTAACTTTCAGAGCCTATAAACACGTAGGCATGAAATATTTGTGTTTATCTACCGCCTTAGCCCCGCCCATGAAATATTTTTGTTTATCCACCGCCTTAACCCCTCCCCTACAGACCTGATGTACGACAAGTTTGAGTTGATGGTGGTCCTCGAGGGGACGATAGAGTCCACCGGGGAGATGGTCCAGGCCAGGACGTCCTACACCAGCAAGGAGATCCTCTGGGGCCACAGGTTCACGCGGGTCGAGGAGTACGACGAAAAAACGGATAAATGGTAGGGGGGAGGGGGATTCGACAATACGCCAAAATAAATAACAAAAAAACAGTTCGTGGTAGATCATGACGATCAAGTATTATAATCAGAGGCGTCACTAGGGTTCTTGTCACCCACTGCGGTAGCTCATGGTGTCACCCCTTGTGATGATGTCACCCTGTGCGGTCCGCACCCCCTGCACTCCCTAGTGACGCCTCAGAGTATAATTAAATGCTATTCAGAGTCAGCCAATGGAAAGCTTGGGCGCGGTTTTCAAAATACAGCTGTTTTCTGTTTTCATACATTATATTACCTCCCTCCCACCCCACAGGTGCATTAATTTTGTACGTTTTAACAACGTGGTGCCCAGTAAGACGCCCAAATGTAGCGCCAAAGACATGGCTGAAGACCCGACACGACAAGACGAGGGGGAGCTTGGGGATGAGGCGGAAACGGGGTAAGTCAGTTAGTTTTGAAGCTGTTTTCCAAACGTTTATATATATTATATGTTTATAATTTTGAGTCGTCTGCCTAACCGGTACATTCAGGGGAAATATATGTATATATATCGGTAAAAAAAACTTACCCACATCTGATGATAACTCAATGTGTTCCCAATATATGAGGTCCCAAAATGCGGTCCTAACTCTCGTCCCAAAATGCGGTCCTAACATCTGGGGTCCCAAAAAATGCAGTCCTAACATATGTAGTCCCAAAAATCCGATCCTAACATCTGCTGTCCCCTAAAAACAATGGTAATTGCTTTGCCTTTTGTTTGTAAAATGCGCGAGAAGTCGCTGTTTCACCTTTTATTTATGTTGACCTATCTATGTTTTCGCTATCCATAAGTTGAGAAACCATCGTTTGAATTAAAATTTAAGCTTTTATCTGTGCTGAAATCAATTTGATATATATGTAAGTGCGATCAAAGGACGATGCTAAGTTCAATGACGCATGAAGTCATCTTTCATACGTTCATCTTTCCAACATCCGTCAACAAAACAATACCAAAGAAATGTTGTATGATTACTATTCCGACGCCACTGGTCTGACCTTTTAAAAATAACAGAAATGTAAAAAAAATATCACATTGACAAAGAATAACTGCTCTCCCGTTCAATTATTATTATTTTATTGTATTTGTATACTCACCCTACCCACAACGCTGCTGGGACCAGTGGCGTCACTAGGGGGGGGCGGTGGGGGCGGGCCGCCCCGGGTGACACCAACCCTAGTGACGCCTCTGGCTGGGACTACACAGTTTCTCGCCCCAACGTTTTCTGGGTTTTATCTTCTTTACTAGAAATAACAATTAATTTTTTTAAAAACCGTAAAAAAAACAAGTTTTTTACTATAAATCCTTTATGTACGAGACGTAACTAATAGAATGTTCATTACAATACGCAGCGCAAGACCATCCAAAAATACAAAATTGCAGTTGTGTCGTAAAACTTTTACTAAAACATGTTTAATATACTGCGCACCGATCAGGAATATGTTTATAAAAAGTGCTGTCAATAAAATACGCATCTAATTGCGCGACAGAAAGGTTGTTCAATATAATACGCACCGCGACGCTCTATCTAAAAAAAAATAGCATGATACATAGGAATAAATAAAATAATCTAAAAAATCAATAATTTAATTACGGTACATGCGATCGATCTGAAATTTTGATACATTGTTTTTATTATTGGTGCGAAACTGCCTGCAAAATTTCAGCTCGCTAGCTTACGAGCAAGTGGGATAAAAATCGATCAAAAGTTTTGGCGACAAGCAATCAAGCAAGCAATCAAGGGTGCAGACACCACGAGTTAATATAAAGGATTTATATCTCCTGGCACCAACACTGTTTAGCCTCATGTTTTCCGCCATGCTGACAGAGGCCTTCAGAGACGAGGATGTTGGTGTCAACCTGAAGTACCGCACAGATGGCAAGCTGTTCAACCTTCGGAGGCTCCAGGCAAAAACCAAGGTTATGACAGACATCATCAGAGACCTGCTGTTCGCTGATGACTGTGCCCTCAACGCTGTCTCAGAAGTCGACATGAAATGCAGTGTAAACCTGTTCTCCAGCGCCTGCACAAAACTTTGGTCTAACAATCAACACTAAGAAGACTGAGGTCCTCCATCAGCCCGCGCCTGGAAGGCCCTACGTAGAGCCCAACATCACTGTCAACGGCCAGAGACTCAACACAGTGCACCGGTTCACATACCTTGGCAGCACACTGTCTCAGAAATGTCACCATCGATGACGAAGTGAACGTCAGAATTGCTAGAGCCAGCTCCACTTTCGGCAGGTTGTACCCTAATGTCTGGAACAGAAGAGGCATTACCATCCAGACCAAGCTGAAAGTGTACAGGGCAGTGGTGCTCCCCACACTGCTATATGCTTGTGAAACTTGGACTGTTTATCAGCGCCATGCAAGAAAGCTTAACCACTTTCATATGACAAGCCTCAGGAAGATTCTCGGCATAAAGTGGCAGAACAAAATTCCAGACACAGTGGTACTGACCAGGGCAGGTCTCCCCAGCATCTTCACCCTCCTGATGCAGACCCAGCCTCGCTGGGCAGGGCACGTTGTCCGAATGCCAGACGAGAGACTGCCAAAGAGAATCTTCTATGGTGAGCTCCAGTATGGCCAGCGGTCCCACGGTGGGCAAAAGAAACGCTTCAAAGACACACTAAAAGCCTCAATGAAAGCGTTTGCCATCAATCCAGACACGTGGGAACGAGCTGCAATGGACCGATCCACCTGGCGCTCTTCCATCCACGAAGGTGCCGGGTCATGCGAGGCAAACCGGATCACCGCCGCAGAAAAGAAGAGGCAAGCCCGAAAGGCCCATGCTGTAAACCCTCCAGGAGATGTCGCACTCGTCCCTTCTGTCCCCGAACCTTTCGTGCAAGGATCGGCCTAATCAGCCATCTGCGCACGCACAGACAACCCTCGGATGACTAGAGTGGTCCTCGTCGTATCGACGGACGAACGAACATCTCATTTATCGCATACGTTTTTTTTTAAAAATCGGTTTTATTGATTTGACCGACTGACTGTTACCTTGAGAGTTACGTGCCTTGGTCTCTTGATGTTTCCACCAACTTACACTTACACGCCCTTGCAGTTTTCACACGCTATAACAGTAACAGCTGTGTGGAGCCAACAATTAGACTAACGGTAACTGCTGTGTGGAGCCAACAATTAGACTAACAGTAACAGCTGTGTGGAGCCAACACTTGGTGCTTCCAACAAGATCCTAATTACCTTACACTTACATCAACCCTGCTTGCCCTGCCATTGCTTTCAAAACTTCTATTCCCATCTCAGGGCTACAGAGGTTACGGACCGGAAGACCAGGAGCAAGCGCACCAGCCGGGCCTTGACCGCTAGCGTGGACACACTTGGCGCAGACACGGTCTACAGCACGGCGTCAGAGGCGGATGAGGATCGTATCAGTGGGTTACCTTTGTTTTATCTCGTCAATTTAAGTTAAAGTCTTTAAAGCCAAAAGTGTCAACATACGTTTGTCACATTTTTAACAATTTTTTTGTGCAAGTACATCCTTTCATATCTGTAACAAGTCTTCCCTCGTATCTGTAGATACAACATTCATGCCCTTTCATATCTGTAACAAGTCTTCCCTCGTATCTGTAGATACAACATTCATACCCTTTCATATCTGTAACAAGTCTTCCCTCGTATCTGTAGATACAACATTCATGCCCTTTCATATCTGTAACAAGTCTTCCCTCGTATCTGTAGATACAACATTCATGCCCTTTCATATCTGTAACAAGTCTTCCCTCGTATCTGTAGATACAACATTCATGCCCTTTCATATCTGTAACAAGTCTTCCCTCGTATCTGTAGATACAACATTCATGCCCTTTCATATCTGTAACAAGTCTTCCCTCGTATCTGTAGATACAACATTCATGCCCTTTCATATCTGTAACAAGTCTTCCCTCGTATCTGTAGATACAACATTCATGCCCGAACCATAACTGTCTCCCTTGTGTCCGTAACTATGCCTTTGAGTCTGTAGTCATTTCGTCTCTGGTGTGTCCATTGTAATATTGACCATCGTGTCCATAACGATATCTTCTCCCTTGGATCTGAAGTGATATTGTCTTCTTTGTGGTGACCTTTATGATATTGCCTCCCTTGTGTTGGTAACAATATTTTCTCCCTTGTATGGACAGTGACATTTTCTCTCTTGTTAACAAGTTTAGTAATGTTGACTCAAGCTCATGTCACAATATGTATTTATTTCCTAGGTGAGGAGGTGTAAATATTCTCATTCAAGACAACTAGAATCAAAATGCACAAAAAGGGAGACGCTTCACAACAGCTGGGTCTTCTAACAACAGAAACTCATTAAGTTCACATCAACTGTGTTACATGCTTCAATTTATAATTCCTGCAGCGGACATCTTTAAAAAAATATTTATGTTTAAAATATTTTCTTTATTTAAAATAAACACATCATTGAATAAATTAAGTTAAACAATCAAAGAAAAAATTAATTAGTTTTTCAAGACACGTTTGTATTGTTTGATCACTTTCTTTTTTTGGCTAGTTATTATTTGCTTCTGATTCATCTCCAAAGTTCTATAAAATAAGACACACCTTTAAACTATCTGAACCCTTGATATTGTTATGAGGATCTGAACTCTCGACCAAAGAATCAAAATCCAAACACTGAACAACTGAATCATAAATCTTACTTGAACTTCAGAAATATTAATAATAATAGTTTGACCATTTCTTGTTATATATTGATAAATCTTGTGGTTAGAAACTCTTTAAATTATTGTTATTATAAAGATCATTTTAAAAGGTAAAAGATTTTGTTTTAATTTATGATTTTCCTTGTACTTGAAGAACTTGACTTTGACCAATAGAGAAAATAAAAATTTGTGTTGGACGGATGAATAGAGTGCTTGAATAGAATGCTTCTTGACTCGAGTGCTTGAATAGAGTTCTTCTTGAATAGAGTGTTGGAATAGGGTGCTTGAATAGAGTACTTGAATAGAGTGCTTGTTTAAAATCCAGCTGTGAGTGGTTGAAGTCCTTATGGACAAAAGTCAAAATATTATTTCAAAGATTTTTAAAAAATGTAATCCAATTTATTCTCTCTAAAACATGGATTGTCATCTGCCGAGTTTCATCTTTCCAGCTAATTAGAAAATGGCTTTAATTTAGCACACAAAATCCTGGCACAGACATAGGCAGAGGAGTTGGGAAAAAGATGTGTGGTCGGGGTGGTGGCGGAGATTTCCTCGAGTTAGATATTGCCCAGGCACGTCCCCATCTGACTGTGCCGTCACCTGACACAGAGGTTCGGACAGGACCCAGTCTGGCTGTGCTTAACTACTTCTCATGAAGGGACTGGACATTTGGACATACCGAATCTACAAGCTGCTTGAGGAAATCACCACAGCTCATTTGTATTTCTTTACATCAGTTGGCTGGATAGCGAAGTCCATAGTGCGCTCGCCTCACAAGCTGAGGTGCGTGGCATCGAGCCCACCTTAAAGCCTCTATAAAAATGTTGATGAATGACTAACGCTAAGAACTAAGAAAGTCATCCGCTGACCTGGAGAGGGATGGGCGCCGCCAGGGTCTACCAAGCCAGAGAATTTTCTAATGGAAACATTAGAACCCCCTACGATCGAAAAAGAGGTTATGGGACAAAAATAAAACACATCAGTTTTTACTTATTTATTGCTCCCACCACTGGTGGTCCCTTCCCCTTCTACTAAGATCTTACCATTAAACATTTTTTTAAAAATTAATACCAATTAAAATTTCTTTTTTGTAACATCTCCTTGGAAACATTTTCTATTACATCAAAAACCATGACTGGGATGGCTGATAACTTGTCAACTATCCACATAAACCATGTCTGGGATGGCTGATAACTTGTCAACTATCCACATAAACCATGTCTGGGATGGTGGATAACTTGTCAACTATCCACATAAACCATGTCTGGGATGGTGGATAACTTGTCAACTATCCACATAAACCATGTCTGGGATGGCGGATAACTTGTCAACTATCCACATAAACCATGTCTGGGATGGCGGATAACTTGTCAACTATCCACATAAACCATGTCTGGGATGGCGGATAACTTGTCAACTATCCACATAAACCATGTCTGGGATGGTGGATAACTTGTCAACTATCCACATAAACCATGTCTGGGATGGCTGATAACTTGTCAACTATCCACATAAACCATGTCTGGGATGGTGGATAACTTGTCAACTATCCACATAAACCATGTCTGGGATGGCTGATAACTTGTCAACTATCCACATAAACCATGTCTGGGATGGCTGATAACTTGTCAACTATCCACATAAACCATGTCTGGGATGGCTGATAACTTGTCAACTATCCACATAAACCATGTCTGGGATGGCTGATAACTTGTCAACTATCCACATAAACCATGTCTGGGATGGCTGATAACTTGTCAACTATCCACATAAACCATGTCTGGGATGGCTGATAACTTGTCAACTATCCACATAAACCATGTCTGGGATGGCTGATAACTTGTCAACTATCCACATAAACCATGTCTGGGATGGTGGATAACTTGTCAACTATCCACATAAACCATGTCTGGGATGGCTGATAACTTGTCAACTATCCACATAAACCATGTCTGGGATGGCTGATAACTTGTCAACTATCCACATAAACCATGTCTGGGATGGTGGATAACTTGTCAACTATCCACATAAACCATGTCTGGGATGGTGGATAACTTGTCAACTATCCACATAAACCATGTCTGGGATGGCGGATAACTTGTCAACTATCCACATAAACCATGTCTGGGATGGCGGATAACTTGTCAACTATCCACATAAACCATGTCTGGGATGGTGGATAACTTGTCAACTATCCACATAAACCATGTCTGGGATGGCTGATAACTTGTCAACTATCCACATAAACCATGTCTGGGATGGTGGATAACTTGTCAACTATCCACATAAACCATGTCTGGGATGGCTGATAACTTGTCAACTATCCACATAAACCATGTCTGGGATGGCTGATAACTTGTCAACTATCCACATAAACCATGTCTGGGATGGCTGATAACTTGTCAACTATCCACATAAACCATGTCTGGGATGGCTGATAACTTGTCAACTATCCACATAAACCATGTCTGGGATGGCTGATAACTTGTCAACTATCCACATAAACCATGTCTGGGATGGCTGATAACTTGTCAACTATCCACATAAACCATGTCTGGGATGGCTGATAACTTGTCAACTATCCACATAAACCATGTCTGGGATGGCTGATAACTTGTCAACTATCCACATAAACCATGTCTGGGATGGCTGATAACTTGTCAACTATCCACATAAACCATGTCTGGGATGGTGGATAACTTGTCAACTATCCACATAAACCATGTCTGGGATGGCTGATAACTTGTCAACTATCCACATAAACCATGTCTGGGATGGCTGATAACTTGTCAACTATCCACATAAACCATGTCTGGGATGGTGGATAACTTGTCAACTATCCACATAAACCATGTCTGGGATGGTGGATAACGTTCAACTATCCACATAAACCATGTCTGGGATGGCGGATAACTTGTCAACTATCCACATAAACCATGTCTGGGATGGCGGATAACTTGTCAACTATCCACATAAACCATGTCTGGGATGGCGGATAACTTGTCAACTATCCACATAAACCATGTCTGGGATGGTGGATAACTTGTCAACTATCCACATAAACCATGTCTGGGATGGCTGATAACTTGTCAACTATCCACATAAACCATGTCTGGGATGGTGGATAACTTGTCAACTATCCACATAAACCATGTCTGGGATGGCTGATAACTTGTCAACTATCCACATAAACCATGTCTGGGATGGCGGATAACTTGTCAACTATCCACATAAACCATGACTGGGATGGCGGATAACTTGTCAACTATCCACATAAACCATGTCTGGGATGGCTGATAACTTGTCAACTATCCACATAAACCATGTCTGGGATGGTGGATAACTTGTCAACTATCCACATAAACCATGTCTGGGATGGTGGATAACTTGTCAACTATCCACATAAACCATGTCTGGGATGGCTGATAACTTGTCAACTATCCACATAAACCATGTCTGGGATGGCTGATAACTTGTCAACTATCCACATAAACCATGTCTGGGATGGTGGATAACTTGTCAACTATCCACATAAACCATGTCTGGGATGGCTGATAACTTGTCAACTATCCACATAAACCATGTCTGGGATGGTGGATAACTTGTCAACTATCCACATAAACCATGTCTGGGATGGCGGATAACTTGTCA
This sequence comes from Ampullaceana balthica, assembly GCA_944989445.1. Taxonomy (NCBI): domain Eukaryota; kingdom Metazoa; phylum Mollusca; class Gastropoda; family Lymnaeidae; genus Ampullaceana; species Ampullaceana balthica. The sequence goes on from CALYLW010000925.1 coordinate 467,304, forward strand.
ACTATCCACATAAACCATGTCTGGGATGGCGGATAACTTGTCAACTATCCACATAAACCATGTCTGGGATGGTGGATAACTTGTCAACTATCCACATAAACCATGTCTGGGATGGTGGATAACTTGTCAACTATCCACATAAACCATGTCTGGGATGGCTGATAACTTGTCAACTATCCACATAAACCATGTCTGGGATGGCTGATAACTTGTCAACTATCCACATAAACCATGTCTGGGATGGCTGATAACTTGTCAACTATCCACATAAACCATGTCTGGGATGGCTGATAACTTGTCAACTATCCACATAAACCATGTCTGGGATGGTGGATAACTTGTCAACTATCCACATAAACCATGTCTGGGATGGTGGATAACTTGTCAACTATCCACATAAACCATGTCTGGGATGGCTGATAACTTGTCAACTATCCACATAAACCATGTCTGGGATGGCTGATAACTTGTCAACTATCCACATAAACCATGTCTGGGATGGCTGATAACTTGTCAACTATCCACATAAACCATGTCTGGGATGGCTGATAACTTGTCAACTATCCACATAAACAATGTCTGGGATGGTGGATAACTTGTCAACTATCCACATAAACCATGTCTGGGATGGCTGATAACTTGTCAACTATCCACATAAACCATGTCTGGGATGGCTGATAACTTGTCAACTATCCACATAAACCATGTCTGGGATGGTGGATAACTTGTCAACTATCCACATAAACCATGTCTGGGATGGCTGATAACTTGTCAACTATCCACATAAACCATGTCTGGGATGGCTGATAACTTGTCAACTATCCACATAAACCATGTCTGGGATGGTGGATAACTTGTCAACTATCCACATAAACCATGTCTGGGATGGCTGATAACTTGTCAACTATCCACATAAACCATGTCTGGGATGGTGGATAACTTGTCAACTATCCACATAAACCATGTCTGGGATGGCGGATAACTTGTCAACTATCCACATAAACCATGTCTGGGATGGCGGATAACTTGTCAACTATCCACATAAACCATGTCTGGGATGGTGGATAACTTGTCAACTATCCACATAAACCATGTCTGGGATGGTGGATAACTTGTCAACTATCCACATAAACCATGTCTGGGATGGCTGATAACTTGTCAACTATCCACATAAACCATGTCTGGGATGGCTGATAACTTGTCAACTATCCACATAAACCATGTCTGGGATGGCTGATAACTTGTCAACTATCCACATAAACCATGTCTGGGATGGCTGATAACTTGTCAACTATCCACATAAACCATGTCTGGGATGGTGGATAACTTGTCAACTATCCACATAAACCATGTCTGGGATGGTGGATAACTTGTCAACTATCCACATAAACCATGTCTGGGATGGCTGATAACTTGTCAACTATCCACATAAACCATGTCTGGGATGGCTGATAACTTGTCAACTATCCACATAAACCATGTCTGGGATGGCTGATAACTTGTCAACTATCCACATAAACCATGTCTGGGATGGTGGATAACTTGTCAACTATCCACATAAACCATGTCTGGGATGGCTGATAACTTGTCAACTATCCACATAAACCATGTCTGGGATGGCTGATAACTTGTCAACTATCCACATAAACCATGTCTGGGATGGCGGATAACTTGTCAACTATCCACATAAACCATGACTGGGATGGCGGATAAATTGTCAACTATCCACATAAACCATGACTGGGATGGTGGATAAATTGTCAACTATCCACAAGTCAAACGGTGACAATATTTTATGGGCACATCACAAATGTATGGAAGTCAGCTGATCCGAGTTCTTATTAAAGGAGAATCTCTTGATGATGTCACTGTATTTTATATGTATCTCGACATGTTGGAGAGATTATTAGAAAACCTCTGTTACTGTTAGGGTACATAAATTTAATCATGAAATATTTTTTTTAGAACAAATTTTAAAAATTTGCCTCACAGTCAAAGTGTAAAGTAAATTATCCTTTAAATTTATTAAGTTCACAATTCTCGTCCAACGACAAATTTTTTAATCAAGGGGTCATATTCCATATGTGCGGGCCATGTTAAGATTAAGATAGTAAAAACAAAAGTGACATGTTGAGACTGACTTACATGCTTTTTAATTATATGATTTTTATTTTATTTTTTTAATATTTTTTTTTATTTGTTAGAGTAACTGTAACATTTTCTGGTGATTTTCGAGACTTCATAAATACATTGTATCCTTTTCCGTCATTACAACATACACTCCTGTCTTACACACCATCAAAGCTATCCGCCTAAAAGACATGACTCAACATTGTTGATATATAAACACAATCATTTTTTGCAGCCAAGAATCAGATAAAACATTATTTTTAGGCGTCCATTACAGTTGCAGAGTAAACATGACCCTAGGAGATGCAACTGAGTTAGCGGGAAGACATCTCAAGACTTGACTGACATTTTACATTAGTCCGATTCCCTGGTTAACAAGATCCAGAAGTCACCTCCGCCCACGCAAAAATAACGACCCAAGTTGAATTTTTTAAAACTTTATTCGTTGCCATAAAAAACTCTCTATGCCGGTGGTTCTCAACCTTTTGAGGTTCAAGGGCCGCTTGAACAATTTTTGTCTTAGCCACGGACCACTGCTGAAAATTGTGCTACTGCCGTGCTGGAAATTTATATATAATTATTTTGTATATAACTAGTTACTAGTTTACATGTTAGGTTAGTAAGTAAAACTATACTAATATGCTAAGATTTGCGTGCTCCCAAAAATATTCAATGGAAACTTTAAGTCGGGACGATGTTTAATCTTGATTATAACCAGTGCAGAAAATCCACATTCACAAATATATGATGTTGCAAAGAATAAAAGTATTTTTAGCTCTTTGAGACAGTTATAGGTACTACAAAATTACATAAAGTTCACTTTCTGATCAACATATTCAAAGTAGTATCGCTGGCCAGTTCTATGAATTTGTTTAATTTCGATGGTAGTAAATTTAATGAGTCAATGTGTGCAAGAAACAGTCAGGATACACACGAAAAACTCTGAACTTTCAAATCATCAAAGCATAAGTTAAATTGAACCTGCGGTGATTGAATATGGTCTGAAATCAAATTTATCAACATTTGTTTATTGATGTCAGCACTTTTTGGTTTCTCGGTGAATTCGTACATTTGATCAAGCAATTGAGGGTTCCCCTGAAATAATCTTTTTTTCCAAAGATCAAGCTTTTTCGTAAAAGCAGACACTTTCTCACTGAGACCAATTTAATGTGTCTGCTTTCCTTGCAGAGATGAATTAAGTTTATCAATTTCTTTAAAAATGTCATCCAAGTAAGCCAGAACAGCAACCCATAAGCTATCGTAAAAATAATCAACTAGCTTTGATCTTTTTGTCAAAGCCTTTTCATTGACTTTAGTTGCTTGTCGTATGCAGGACTTCTGACTATCAAGTGAATGTTTTAGCACAGAAAATATTCCAATGGTTTCTCCGAGCACACATTATAATTAGTTTTCAGATGTCTTCAGAGTTTTGCAGGTTTCGTCATTTCATTTGCAAGAATTTGCAAGCATATTACATATTGTGGTCAGGGTTGATCATTTGCTATGACGCATATAAACACCAAGCGCAAATACATTTCATCATATCGATGTATGGCTATTCGTCTTTTTTCTCCCTGGAATTGAATTTTATTCACTCACAGATTGTAACGATGAGTATGAGGAATAACCATTGTTGTTCTACTCCTTATGTTCGGTGGTTTCCTTTATAAGAAATTTATTCATTATTTCAATCAATTTAATTTATTAGTACTTTAATGATTATAATATTAATTTCAGGCTAATTTTTAAAAAATTTATTTCAATGTTCATATAACAACTATTATTATAGTCTTCTAGAATCTAGTGTGAAGTTACGTGATTTCCGGTATAGCTAAAAGTAAACATAGACTCAAAACATATTGTTTTCGGCGCTATGCTTTCGTCATCTAGTGATTTAAATTAATCAATAAATTAAAAATGTGACAACATTTATACCTTTTCGTGTTCTTAAAATTAAAAGAAAAGAAAATTGTATGCTTTGCTCGAGGACCACCAGGCAGGTTGAGAACCACTGCTCTAGGCCAAACATTGACTGTACCACACAACATCAGCACTGAGGATCAACGTCAGCTGCT